>JAQGAD010000078.1:0-92372 GCA_034696625.1 Isotomurus palustris | reverse complement strand
CGATTTATTCACTTCTAAACCTTTTGCCTTTAAAACTCCGCACGAGAGCAGTTCATTTGTTCATGAGTCTTCTCTTTTAACTCAAACAGACTTGTCGAGTAGGAATGATAATATGGAAAATTAATGATCCAACAGCCAACAATAAGCATTATTCAAGAATGCATGAATTTAAAGAATAATCTTTTAAAGTTTTATATGTATTCATTAAGAAGGTCATCAAGTCATAAAAATTATATAACATTTTATGCTTGCTTTCTGGTGTGTGTAAAAGTGTAAGCATTTCTGCACTCTCTACTTTCAAAATACAGTTTGTATTTTTAGCTTGAAACATCAACTGACTTTTTGTGGCATGAGAGAAAGTCAAAAGTTGACTGTCGGATGCGAAAATGTTTACCACTGAAACGTTCCTTTTAACTCGGAGTAAACTTGATCTCAAATTGAAAATTGAATAAAATGATCACTCAAAAGTTGAGTTCATAGGATATTACTTATCATAGACATCACTCAAAATTTCAACTTCCAAATAAAAACTAAACTAAAACTTTCTCGTCCTTGAACTGTGTTCCACATTCAGCCTTTCGTTTGAAAGAAGCGATTGATCTCGAAACGCGTATGATTATATCAAACGCAGACAAGCAGGGAGATGTGTGGTGGTAAGGATAAGGAGTGATCTGCACGCGAAATTTCCCCTCCACTTGTCATACGGAGAAAGTAAACACCGATGAAACAAAAGGAATTCATGGAAGTGAAATATGTAGAGCAAGACAATTATGTGGTTTTAGGTGCAAAGAGGCTTTTACTTATTACTGCGTCGTAAATCTGAAGCTCTTTCTGTTCTTTTGATGTTTTATGCTTTTATCTTACTTTAGGAGAGCACACAATAAGATTAGCAAGTAACACAATACCACCCATCACCACCATAACCATCACTACCATCATTTCACGCAGTCCCCTGGTTTACGACTTTGGTTTCCACCCTCAACTATTACTTCCTCACCGACTCCAGTTAAAGCCTCTACCACTGCTGCTGTAGCTGTAGCCCCGTTCTCTCAGAGTTGGTTATCATCCGCAGGTTCATCCACAGCCAGCCGGTGATAATTTTGTTCATTCCACACCGAGTCCCGAAAGGAATTGGGTGCTGAATCAAATATGTGGTGGAAGCTAAACCGGTCTTTCTCCAGAGAAGTGAAGATATTCTCTATGTGATGGCTATTACAAGTTTGCCATTAAAACAAGAGGGTTTTACAATCCTTAAGCCATAATCATCTTCTTCCCCGTGTATATAGTCGATAGAGTATAGAGAGAGAGAGAGAGAGAGAGAAAGAGAGAGAAGGGCAGGACCATCAAATCAAACTCGTTACTGTCAGTCTGGGGGACCCAAACGAACTTAATTTCATATAAGTTGATGGCAGGGGGAGAAATGGAGGAAGCGTAAGACAAGAACATCAAGAATAGGCTTAGCTGTGTGACCTGAGGGAAAGATCCAAAGCATAATTAAATGACTTGTTGTCATCATCGAGAAGGGGAAAAGTAAAAGAAAGGAGGAGACAGGTGTGAAGAAACGAGAAAGATTGTAGAGTAATCTGATCCTTCTTTCATCCTTTTGGGTAGTTTGGTGACACCATCTTTCCTGTTCCGCGTCATGTTCTTTCAGTTTCACCTCCTTCATGGAACTGATTGTGACAAGTTGAATTGACAAGTGTAATAGGAAACTAATCTCTCTCTCTCCCTTGTCTACGCAAAGATATTGTAGCTCCCGGAAATTCCATCATACTACACACTCTTATATATTATATATTTGAAATGTTTAGACTTCAACCTTCATCACACCAGGGAAAACTTTACTAAAGATATTCTTGCGTAGTTTAGTGTCATAAGCCTCTTTCATTCTAAAATAGAAGTCTGTGCATTTTCATTGTACGTAGTCGGCGAAATGTTAATCTTTTGTGACGGGCTTCCACGAAGAACATTAGGGAAACTTATGTACGTAAAATGGAAGGTAATAAGTTAATTATGGACTTGTCTAGCCAGTGTACGATTGTAAAGCTTTATAGTAATTTGTAATAGCAGGAAAAATAATCACACTAGACAATTCAGCCATTAATGTATTGTTTCTTGGGGTTGTACCATTGATGGAATGGTGGAAGTTCACATAACCGAATTAGTCGAAGGAAACTCTAATGGCATATGTGTGGAATGGTGGAAGGAAATGTTCAATACCAAATCTCGCAATAATTACCTGCTATGCATGCTTTGTAGGCTGTTCTACTCTTTGATGAGATTTGATTAGGCTGATTTGGCAAGGGGGAAAACCGACTGGGATGAAAATTAATGAGTTTTCCACTTACTGTTGTTTCTCTTCAACGAACTTGCTACAAGTTTTGTGGTGTCTGTCGTCTGCTTCGTATTTACCATTTTCAACCACGTGCCACATTGATTTGGAGTTATTTAAAATAGTATTGGGTTCGATGAAGGAATTCCTCCTGTTGTGCTATTGACGTGAGAATAAAAGATTTTGCATGAGCTTTAACAATAACAATAGACACGGCCTTTAATTTTAATGCAACCATGATCCATTCACTCCTCAACTTATGGTGGTTGGGTTCGATGCACGCGATTCGTAAATTCACTCTTCAGATCTATTCGTATCTCCTTGCGGTAGGTTTTCTTTCATATCTTTCAAAATATCCATTTTTCCTCACATTTATGTAATCCAATTACCACAAAGTATTTGAAAATAAATATAGAATCCAAGTTAAAAGTGTACAAAGTTGTGAGCGTGTGTGTGCCTGGTTTATTTTTAGATTAGTACATCTGACAGCTACGACAGTGTAGATGCGTATTGGACGTGTGTCGTATAAAAGTGAAATGAAAGGGAATGTACTGTGCTTAACGTATACAACCAAACTTTCTCCAGTGTAAACAGTATTTAATTGACAAGCCCGGAATCTATTCTGTTTCTGTGTGTGCATCCTTTCC
Organism: Isotomurus palustris; assembly: GCA_034696625.1. NCBI lineage: Eukaryota > Metazoa > Arthropoda > Collembola > Entomobryomorpha > Isotomidae > Isotomurus > Isotomurus palustris. The sequence continues at coordinate 89,393 of JAQGAD010000078.1, read as the reverse complement.
TCCAGCAAAGAGATTTGAGTGAAAGTTGAAAGTAGCCTCCCTACCCATAATAGAAATACAGTGGAGTGTAAATAAAGTGGTCCACCGTAACCTCCTCCCCAGTCTTCCTTCATCAATTCACTCTAGTAAATATTTTTTCATCCGACTGTCTTGTCCTTTTAGAATTCCTCAGTATGCCCGATGAATTGAAAAGACTGAATTTCTTGTAGTAAGCAAGAAGTAGCAGGATGAAAAATCCATAAAAGCCACATATAATATTTATAAGGGATTCCCATTGCCCTTGTTCATGTTTTGAATTCATACGATTTGAAAGGCTCGAATGCTGAAATGAAAGCAGCTCACTACTGCAAAACAGTTTTATTGATCTGGATCCGGAAGTAAAGGAAGAGCTATTCAGAATAAATGCCACAACCTCCATCGTAGCCCATTCCACCACACCCACCATCGTTTTTTCTCTTTAGTCCAAACTAAGCAATATTCATCACAGAACCATTACCCACTTACCTACTGAACCATTGCAATTCAAGTAAAACTATTTTGTTCAAGATACGCTATCCATTTTTATTCCGTACCACGAATCACTCTTCTCTCAACGTCTCAACGTTTCCAACTAGAGCCGTCTTAGGCTGCGATATGTTCACCACTAAATGTAGATTGGGCGAGACACACTTTGAAAGTCTGAAGTATGCAAACTCTCACACAGACCTCATGTTTATTACTCTTGAATAGAATTTCGTGTTACATAACAATTCTTTTATCGAAGTTCAAAGCTTCCGTCTCACTCGGGTCAACTGGAAAAATGTTTAATGCAGTAATCTCCCTACGTGCCTTTTTCCCCATTCCGTTCTAATATTTTTCGTACTAATTTGACTTGCTGGTATGTATGTGTGTGTATGTGTGTACGATATCAAGTTCTTCACGTCAACTGTATTCATACATACTTTTATGCTAACTCGGTTCAAGTTAAAAAAGCAATTGAATAAGACGTATGCATTTTCTCTACGTACATCAGACCATGAATTTTTGATGGCAAACATGGAAAGTCAAAAACATTTCACTTGCTTATTTGTCTCTGCTGCATTCTTGACAGAGCGTTGACGTACGTGTGTCTGTGATATTTTTGCAGGTATCCTGGATTCGACATCGGGACATTCATCTCCTGACTGTGGGACGCTATACGTACACGACGGACCAGAGATTTCGGTCAGTGCAACAACCCAGCACAGACGACTACTCTCTCATGATTAAATATCCGCAACATCGGGACTCGGGCATTTACGAGTGTCAAGTCTCTACCACACCTCACATTAGTCACTACATACATCTCAACGTTGTTGGTAAGCAAAAATTATTTCTTACATGGTGTGCAGATAAAGTAATACAATTTGTCATCCGACGAGAAATCATTCATTCAATTGAAACACCCTATTTACGGAGGAGAAAGCGTTTCATTCCTTGTGACAATTCATTGTGAGTCAAGGACTGTAATTCTATATTGAAATGAAGGCAAATAAACCTTATACACAAAACTCATACAAACTTTAGCAGTTTTTGTTACAATCGAGTCACCAAATACTGCGGACCATTGCATAGGTCGTCATTAATAAAATGATAGGTTAGCATCAGACAGTCTGCTTTCAGTGGACCTTACTTTATCGTACATTGCTTACCAACGGTCTTTGCAATCAGTCAAGATTGATATTACAGCAATCAAAATCCGATTGATGTCATGAAGAATGATGACGAAGTGTGATGTTTAGTACCAAAGCTATTTCGGACAAAAGTAACAACTCCCTTGTGAGTCTTGGGAGTTCGCATGAGAATAAATACTTAGGAATAAGGAGAGAGACTATACCTTCAATCACTTGGCAGTTTACACATCGCAACTATTTCCACAGCCTAGTGGTTGACATTTGTACCTTAGAAATACCAACCAACAGAGCAACCCACCCACTGTAAGTATATAGCTTTCCCAAATATTTTCTTCTTGCTTCATCTACACATGAATGTGTATTGTAGATAGGTCGGTGGAATGCAAGCACAAACACTTGGCTACTTACTTTCTATAGTGTAGGTATTCTTGCGTGCTTTACGTCAATTATCATAATTTTCTCACAGACCTAGGTGGTCTCTTCAGAAACTAAAAAAGAAATTGCATCTAGAAATTCCAAAATCCCTAAATGGCAGACTTGGGAGGTTGCTTAAACGCTGTGTATACTTAAACACCACTATCACAAATTACATCTAAAAAGTTGGACTGTGCATTTATCTATTCTATGGTTTTGAATAATCCACGATGTTCCCATGCAGGCTTTGCTCTGACACAGCAAAGGGAGAGGTGTTAATTTTTATTCACTCTCAAACACTCTACTCACAACCCTCTCCACTTCCACATTTGCATTCAGAATAAAACTTTATTTTATGCGTCATTCGGTATTTTTGTCTGTCAGATATGCCCTGAATTTCAGTAAATGAGGTTCCAAAATAATTATCGCAGAGTAATTATCATTTCTGGAGCAATTTTCAGGTCTTATTATTCCTTATACAGTGAGGAAAGTTAGATGCGAGAAAGTTCAGTTTAATTTCGTGTAGTGGAAAGCCTTGATACGAGTACTACACGGACACAATAGAAATATTGCATGATAATGGCAAATGGAATGTTTGTTCTTGCATTGCAACACACTCCAGTCGGCTCAATAATTAGTGACCAGCAATTTCACTGAGAAGTTGATAACTGAATCATTTATTATGCAAGTGTAATTTTACAGCTTCGAATTAGATATTCAATTACACTGCCATTCCGTAAGGGTTCACGGGTTGATAATTAACAAATATTTGGGTATAATGGATGCAAGGAATGCCTCTGTATTAAGTAGCAAGCACGCTGTACAGGCAATTGAATGTATGATGAATGAAGACAACAGAGACATACTAAGTCACACTTTTATTAGCACGTCGTCACGATGCACATAACTCCATGATGTAAGTAATGTTTAACAATATGGATTACCCTCAGCTTGTTTGGGTTTAGATCGATTTAGCATACCAAACTTATAAAGGTCTTGTGTAGAATCAAAACATGATTATAATACACCATGAGATCTTTAGCTCGTCGTCTTCACGAAGTCATCAATTCTGAAAGTGAAAATTTATGTGATAATGAACCAAGCGTAGACCTATTATCATAAAGCTGTGTTCACTACTATTACAATATAACAATATTAAAGTAGAGCAGGAGAGTCCCTGGATTGCGGGTAGTATTGGAAATCGCACTTAAGACTTTAGTTTCCACAAACAACCATGTCATAAACAAACTGATTGCATAACTGGCGAAGTCAAACGAAAGTTTTGATACATAGCTGGATGAACACAGATCAAAATTCTTACACTTGATGATAAAGAAAACTCGGAGGAAGGAAGGAAGTCAAGACTGAACTCAAAGTTTATTTCAGTTATGTAAGAAGACAAAAGTTATTTTATTGTTTATCGTAGGTAACATTTATTTACAAAACATTGCATGCCCTGCTGGTTAGAAATTCAGTCCCGGAGAGGAAGCATTAAGCTATGAATTCATCTCCGAAAGCATAACAAATCCACTCATCCATCCTTTTCAAATGGCAACAATAAAGAGATATAATAGTGAGTTAACTCTTTCAATCGCACAAATAAAGGCCATAGTAGGACAATAAGCAGGGAAGTAAAACAATCCAGGAAAGAAAGGCTTTCTCTTTCTGGCAATGTCTATTTCTTCTGTATTTCTCTTTATGCTGTTTATTTACACATCATCTTACTTATTGTTTTCCTACAATTGAATTCGCTTCCTCAGTAAAGTCTATGAACTGTAAATTGGTTAGACTCGCTTCTACAGACCTCTTTATATTTCTTTCTCTCTCCTGCAGGGCACAGCATTACATATTATTAAACGATAGCATTACCAAATGCTTTCAGTCAACAAAACGAGTTTCAATTCCAGGTATAATATGTATACTCTACAGGAAGCTAAACTTTTACGTAAGAAATCAGGATTTAGTAGGAAAAAAGTTATTGCGTTCGTAAAAGTATTAGGTATTATTATATACTCAACCTGTAATAAATATTTTGCATGCTACGCCAGTATACATCAACTCATAAAGAGCCTCATATAATTTTGTGTGCATAAAAGTACTTGAGAGTTCTCCGAAAGTCTGATCTTATCTTTCAAGAGAAAGTAGATTGGGGAATTTCTTTGACGTACATTGAGAGCTGGGAAGCCAACCTTTGTAGCTCCTTTTGTCATGAAGAAAATGTGGGGTCAGTTGTTCGTGGTTGTCAAAATATTTCATGTCACTTATGTCATCATGAAAACACTCGTGCAGCCGTCCGGTACATTTCCTCGTGTTGCAGTCGGCACTACATTCGGATTTGGCAATGACGTCAATCTATTCTAAAGTTCTAAAGTTGGTGTTGAATGTTGAATTGTGATTCATTTGAGCAATTACCTTTCTCTCGTGAAAACCGAAACTTTAAATACAAATGAGAATGACTGGACGGAGTTTTCGAGACATTCAGCGAATTATATTATCATACAAGAAATGCATTTACCAAAATTATGACTTAAGATTGAAATCTTGAATAAACCTTAAGTACGTTTAATCATCGTAAGAATTATTTAATGGGAAATGTGAAATGCGAAAATCCTCAATTATGCATGCAACAATTGACTTTCATTCCCTTTAGTAAAGCAGTTTATGAGGTTGGAAATAGTTTGGATGGATGATAATAACCTCAGGTGTTTCATTTTACTTCCATTGTGTGGGTGTCGAGTAACCAACGCGTTTGTGTATCAGTAGCAAACAACGTTTCTCTCGGAATGACGGGAGTACAATTTCTCATCTGTCTTTCAGATAGGTACATTGAATAATAAACTGTGTAGTGTAGGCAGTGTTACATCAGATATGGAATAATGGAGTGTCAGATGGTGTAGATTAGACCCTGGGTAGTATTTCCTTCTTTCTCCAACCACACCGTTCATTCATGCGGATGTGGATTCATCATACCTTCCAGTTTCATTATTTACTTCTGTAGATCCCTACAAATAACGCTTCTTTCACTGCTCCCAACCCAGATGCCTGTCGACCAGAGAAATTCTTCCACGGAGGGAAAGTCGTCTGTGGGGAAAGCACCGGGATTGTAGAATATGTGAGTGCTTCGCAGTTCAGACAACGGAAAATCCGGAAACACACATTGCAACTACAACTGTGAACTTGAAGCATTCACGTGCAATGCGTCGATGGCAGAAGCAGTTTATTATATAACAACAATAATATATTATAGTTTAATGGATCGTTTGACCCAGACTCAGACAAGTTTGTTCGTTTCTGTTTTTGTTGTGAAAGCTATATGCACAATACCACTAACATGCTTTTCTCTGATGAATTTCTAAACACGTTATTGTCACTAAATCTAGTAAATTGTGAAGTAGCATTGAAGTAAACTCGAATGATATGATGAGGAGTTGGAATGGTAACTCTTACCATACAACTTTCACTGGGAATAGGTAGAAGAATGAAGCTTAATTGAGGTTTCCAATGAGGTATTATAGGATGTGTATGTATGTATTACATAATTATAGATTGTCCCATGTTCCATTGTAGCATTAGTCCTTAGGCATTATTTACTCTTCACCATGTTTCCCTGTTCTCTTTTCTTGTTTGATCATTCTGTCCTTTGTTTAATGAGTAATCTCTTGATCGAAACCTCGGATAGGCAAACAGACAGAGGAGATTTTTCCTGTAAAGATCATCCTATCCTTCACTGGCGAAAATAAAACAAAATGCGCTTACGTTGAGGATTACATCTAGTTCCTAGAGCAAGTGGCAAGGTCACCTCTATCAGCTTCGCTCTACTTCATTTTCTTCTAGACAAAATTGATTACTACTCTCTTCGATTCTCGTTATTACACATGAAAAATGAAACACGTGAGTGATACACATCTGCACCAGGCAGCCATATATGCCGAAATCGATACTAAAATTGCTTCGTTCCCCAGTTGTTAGACCTTCAGGCATTCGTAGAAATGTCCCAACTCGTGAATGTGAATAGCGTCAACTTCTATCTTTGTGCATTCCATTTTCTGTACTCATCAATCAAACTCCACTTGCAAAAAGTGACATTTTAAATTTTCAATAACCTTTGTTGTCGATATCGCGTTCCATCTGATACGACTTCTGTAAATTTACTTGACAGTCCTAAAGTCCTAAAGCTCTTGTTTGTTGTGCACTTGTATCCATTTATTTCTCCATTATCAATTTATTACTAAAGCCCAAAAGACTCAAAAGAGTGAGTACAGCTCGCTGGGGTAAAATTCAAAGCAGACTGAACAAACGAGGCGCACGAACTTCTCATTCTGTTAAAATATGTTCTACACTGCAGCTACCAAAACACACCTTAGAATTTCCTGTGCATGCAGACTTCGCTTAAACTCCATTTAGTATTTATTACGAGTTATCCATCATTGTAAAGTTTCTCCAGCTGGGTGGTGTGTTTAATCCAGTAACGTAGACATTCCCATCCGTCCTTCTATTAATGGTTCCTCCTTGAACTGAAAGCCTACACTAATAGTTATTGCAGACAGTAGTGAAGGAGAAAGTAGGCAATTTGTTAAGATTTTCTCGTCACTCCCTCCTTCGCGGTGTGCAAGAAAATTGACGAGGATAGAAGAGGCTGAAGGTGTGCAGGAGGAGTAGTTTAGGTATAAAAGATAGAATGACTATTACGAACTAAGTCTCCACATGAAGGGGAAAGTCTACTGTAAAGGATTAGGCCAGGAGACTAAAACAGGATTTTTCTTCCTTTTACAGCCTTCCTACTTACCTCCGTCTACTCACTCAATTGATATATCTCATCTCACTCTCTCCCATATTATTATTACGGGGAAAGGACTCTCTCTCTCTCCTTTTGTTCCCAAGGTGTGTCTGCCTTTACTCCACAGTCTACAATGAACATCTCTCGATTCACTGAACATTCTCATCGACACTTTCTCCATGTTCACTCTACCTTTCAAATGGAGCACAAGCACAAGCACAAGCTGCATCAGCACAACCATTACTACACACAGCTACTTCTCTATCTGCAGCTACCAAATAACGTACATGTCTTCGTCATGTTCACTCCCGAATTGCAAGCAGGTAAAGCACTGGAAGTAGATTCCAGTTGGAAAAGGATTGAGAGTATTTTTCTTCCTGACTCTTCCATCCTCCCTCGTCTTCCTTTATCATCATCTCCCATGTATACTTGTAGGGATTTCAAATAGAAAGAACTTTCCAAAGACGTTAGAATCAGTACGTGAATGTGGATTGGATTTAAGAACGATGGATGTGGGTGGCGAAGAGAAAAATTATTATGAACTTTTCTATGAACATCCTGTTATACTTTTCTCTAGATGATGATGATGAAAAAATCAAATTGATTTCTCTTCGGAAAAGAGATGATGAAGTTTCTTGGGACTTGTGTAAAATCGAATGTGTGCTAAGGTGAAATGTTTCCCAACATTTTTAGCTGACGGTTTCTCACTCTTCGTCTGGAGTTTGCTGTTACTATATCCCTGAATTCGTAGGTTTATTTTACCATTAGAATGAATCTAGTCCTTAGGTATCTCATTATGAAGCTAGAGAAAACACACTGTGTGCTGCTGTCTGCAAAAGTGTACCATCTCGTTTGAGAACCCTGTGACTCAAACTCTTAGAATTTCTCGGGGGAAAACACACCTGGAACTATTCTGTATGTTGACTTAAACACACTACTATGAAGCAATGTAAATACTTACTCTAAAATTCCTAGAAATCATAAGCTCTCTTTTGTACTAATATTTTAGAGTCAAGTGATGCATCATATTCACTGGAGTCTAGTCAGTCTGTCTGTGAATCATTTTGGACAAGTGACGCTTTTCGTCTCTCTTATTGTCTCCATTATTTGCTTATTCGCAAGTACAATATTGTGTGTACTGAGAAAAAGTAGGCATACACACTTTACCTTCCACTTCAAAATGCACATAGATGAAGTAAAATTCACGTCCAATGACTGGCAAACAGTGAACATCAAAAATATAATAATAACGAAGGACAAATTGTTTGTTGAATCACGAAGGAGAACCTTCTCAGTGAGCTTCTTTAATTCCAATTACATTTCCTCCATTCTCTGTGAAAGGCTTCTTGTCGACTTCATTAATATTAAATTAAAATAGGTCAAAACAATGTAAACACGCTTCAGTTGACAGAATAAACAACGATGAGAAGCAGAGAAAGTGAGCTGACAGGCAGCAATCATAATTAGATAGACGAATCAGGTTTAATCTGTGACTCGACATTGCGTACCCAGCAAATATTAATGTCTGCCCTGAATTTAGACGAGTCTTAAGTGAACAAGACCTTGAGGACCTACAAAACCTAACGGTAGAAAATAGTTGCTTACTTACTCTCAAGGAATTTTAAATGAAAGAGCATCTTTGTATTGTGTTCAATAGAAACAGTGTCTCAGGTCTCAGTAGCTACTTGTAATCATAATTAAGTTACGCAGACATTGAAGTTGCATGGAATCCTGTAACCTCTTGAGAATTCAAGTTCATTCATCGTTGATTATTTAAATAATTAGGATATTCGTTCAACAACATTCAATGCTGAATGGCGACAAAAGCTAAGATCGTTTGTTTATTTCTTCAGTCCAATTGCCATCACTTAAAATATTCCCTCACTGCACGTTTAAGTTCTCCATGAAATCAAATGTTCATAAGATACCAGAAATGAGATTGGAGTGAAACGAACCGTTCTCGTGCACTTGAAATTACGTGAAAGAGAGCAGCGACAAAGAGAAAGCAGTGATTTGAATACTAGTCTGGTAATCTGCAGAATAGAAAGATGAAGGTTATCTTTTCTTTAACCACGTCTTAATGAAGCTAAGACTTGTTATTCCTGGCAGTATTATTCATGTCTAGTTTTATTTTACTTTTTCAAGAGCACTACTAACCCAGGTGAAAGAATTTTCCTTTCCAGAAAACTTTCTGTGTGCCAAGGAGATTGAGTAAAGCGTTGAATGCAGTAAAGATATTAAAGACCAGAGTAGAATTTTGTACGAAGGAAGTATGTTCTTAAAGTTGCTCTTAAAAGGAGCAAACTAAGCTCTCTTGTAGACTAAATAGTGGAAGATAAGTTTAAGGACGCAGAGACGGGACCACTGAAGTAATTTCTGCGAATGAACGTAAAAAAGACAAGAAAGAGGAAGTTAGAATGGGAATAAAAAGGAAGGGAAAGAAGTAAAGTCTAATATTTCATAAAGGAGAAATTTGGTGAAAGGATTGTCCACAAAAAAGACGTCAGACAGAGAAAGGAGATTTCAGATCTCGAGGCGAAACGAACTGGACTTTCTCTCTTCTAAGGGTGGATAAGACAAGTGAAATGACTTGACTTATATATTCCATTCCTGTGCCTTTTACTTGCTTCGTTGGGCGGACTCTGCGAGTGGTTCATCCAAAATGATCATTCCGAGTCCCTCGAGTTATTAAGTCCTTGTCAGCCCAACTACACCACTTTCCCTGTGGCCGGTGCTGCTTCGCTCTCTTTGCTAGAAGAATCTTACGTGAATAAAATGTGTTGACGGAATGAAGCCCTATCTACTGCTCAGCTTATAGAGCAAACAGTGCAAAGTGTGTGAGCCAAATGATGTTTCTGCACTAGTTTTAAGGCAAGCTTATTACTTGTGCGAGAAGGAGAGCGTAGATTAAATCGGATTATACTTGAGTCTTATACGAGTTGGTAGTATATTATTAGGAGCAAAAATACCCTCGAATGAACTCCGACCTACGTTTTATATCTTCTTTAAAGCGCAACCAGTTAGGTAGGATCAACCTGTGTAAATTACTCCATTGCCTGAAGTTGTAATAATGTACTCGTTGAATCCTTCGGTGCAATGGCAATGAATGCTGATTTGCATATTTGTGGATTTCCTCCCAACCACATTTAACACATATATCGTATATATGAGTAGTAGGTAGGTAGGGCGTATAGGGAAATCATTCGTCTTGAAGCTAAACACCCTTTGGCACTTCCGCTTCGTTGCTGACAGCAGAAGGTGAAATAAGTTAGTCTGAATGTCTGAAATGAATGTCCTTTTCATTCAGGATAATTTCATGTTTGAAAGATTTTATGAGAGAGTTAGTAGATATGAAGGATATATAATTTTTGAAGTGTGTATTTAGGTTTGAATGAACTATCCAGGCGGATATTTTCATTTCTCGTTCACTACCCTCTTTTCTCAGTCTTCCTTGTTGACTGGGCTTATTATCTAGAATGGAATAATTGAGCAAGGAAATGGAAAAAGGAAATGGAAGTCCATCCCTACGAGGCTTCTTCAAGTACGTCGGGGTACACGAGCAAGTCGGATGAGATATTTTTCTGGGTTTTACTCCTCGTCGTATCCTTCGGTTATTTGGACAGCGATGAAGAGGATGATAAGGTTTGATGGAAGTGGAAATGGACTCTGTCCATGTTGATAAAGAAATCGAAGATATGAATGGTCATTAAGACGGATGAGTTGAGTTCTCCAATTTCTTTTATTACCGAATGAAGATGCTCTATGTAATTAATACGTTCATATCAAACTCCCACAGGACTGAAGAATGAAGCTTGTTGTCTAAAAATTCTGTTTCCAGTCTCATTATAAGGGATCGTAGGCGTTTGGCAACAAAACAAGCTTCTAACGTTCTAACCTGCTGATTCCACTAACAATACTTAGAATGGCAATAGTTTACTCGTCGCTCGAATGAATTGTGTCGAGATATTTTGGATATCAACATCAACAACGGTTTCCACACTTCCCCTTAAAAGAAAGTATTCATCCGTAGCTCTAGTAGCTCACAATAACAGAGTGAGATGCCTGATGCGCGCATTCTTTATAATTTAATATTAGTAAACATTGGTAAAGAAGTAATTATTCGATCGACAGGATTCTTGGACGCAACAGGGAATCCAATTCTACACTACTTAGATGTGCTTGGTAGATGTCAATGTAATGAGCATCATTATCAGTTGTTGTCTATAGAAAGCCTCAAAATGTTAGCAAGTCAAAACTAAGATAAATACAATTCGATTTGAACGATGTTTTATCGGTTTTGCAAGTTTTAAAGTGAAGTCTCAGACTGATTTAATGACCCTCATTGAATTTCTAAACGGGACTGACTAGAAATAAATTAGATTTTGAACTTTATCTTGACAACAAAATCGGCGTGAGAAATGTTTTTCTTCCTTAGTTGGTTTGATTTCTTTCCTTTCTCTAACTCTGTGACTTGTGAGATCTGTGGGACATTTTACACCCTTTTGTTACAAACCAATATCAACCAGAGAGACCAAATAAAAGTTGTGGAGAAGGTTTTAAAACTTTCTCTAGAGAGAAAGAAACTTTCTCCTTCTTTAAATCCAATCCCTTTCAAATAATAATCCTACTTTGCCAAGATAGTGTGTACGCAAGGAAGCTTAAGATTCTCAGATCGAATCCAACAAAACCTGTCTATCGCAGTTGGTGTTTGTTTTATGCACTAGTAAACGCAAGCAATTTATATCGAAATGGGAATTTCTTTCCGAACCCATGAATTATATACAGCCTTCTGGCATGCATACAATTTCCTTCTGTTGATTGCAATCCACATCCAACATCTGCATGAACAATGCTGAGCTTTGATCCGCAAACCTTACAGCTGTGCTGAGACATCTTTCCACTCATCCGTATTTGTATACATATATGTATACACATGGTAGACAGTTCAACATGAATATTGATTGCATACTTTCTCCCGACGATGCTCACTTGCCTAGCAAAACTATAATTACATCTCTCTTCAACTGATTTGGACCCGTGGTTTCTCTCTCTCTCTCTCTCCTTCTCTGCACCCGTTTTGACTGAATGAACATCGAATAAGGAAACATTTTTAACGAAGACGACCGTAAATCTGTAGAACACGATAGAATTCGAAAGAATCGAAGACTCCTACAGGAGACCCTGGGGTTGTAAATTACACGGATGCTTTGTCTCTATGAACCAAGGGAGCTTGAATCCCTGTACATGCAAGCGATGCACTCTCTCGTCCCACATATGGCAGACATTGCACACTACACATCCTAACATTGAAGTTTAAGCGCAGTCTGGCTATACAGTAGACTGTAGACATCCCATTCCTCACCACCTTTCCTATTCTCTCACATGTAATAGCAAATGAATTGAGAAACCGTAAACTTTTTTACAGCCGTAGTGGTGAAATGAGTATTTTTTACTTTCTTCCTTATTTCAACATCCTCTTTTGGAAATCTTGCACCGCAAGACACATTTTTCATGTGGGAAAGAATGTGCATAGGTACAACAATGACGTGAGATTGGTGGGAAGGAATCTCTTGCAGTTGATTCATAGTCCTCATGCCTCAGCTTCCTCATCATATACGAAAGAAATGTAGACCTTGTGCTAACGGGAATAAGATATACATTTAGGATTTCATTTCACCAAACTCCCCGTAGATATACAGACATGCATGCATACGAACGAGTATACCTGGATCTCACACAAGTTTTTCGTAAATAACGAGAGAGAGAGTATATCTTAAACCCTTATGACGCAACCCTCAGCCGACGTCCCTTGAGGACTTGCTAGTTGAACTCTCGTGTAGAAGTGAAACTTCATTGTTATCCCAGAATTTCACGTACAATAATCCATTCTTAACCCTAGTGGAGGAAATCCTTTTCTGGCGATCGTTTACAAGAACAGCATTTCCAACTTCTTGTGGCGAAGATTTTTGACATACGAAGAAAAATATGATGAGGTGGTAGTGGTAGAGAACGGAGAGAGACTTTGTGTGTCCCTAAAGGAGAAAATTGAACTGTTAGTCGAAGCGACTTTCTCCAAAGTTTCATTCTTTCCCTGCAGGCGTCAGACGCATTTATATGATGGAAATGATGTACAGACTTCTACGACCACATCCAATGAAACCGCGCATCCAAACTTCCTTCCATTTCATGTGTGCATGCATGAAGAAATCTTGTTTATCTTTTACTTTATTATTATAAGTATTTCACTCGTGTGGAACAAAGTGAATGGAACTGCACATCATCCAGTCTCTTTGGCTTAGCAAGACAAAATTCGAATGAACTCGCAAGTTATGAACATTATGAAGTTATCCTTCCTTGCTCAGAAACGCTCCCTCACTAAATAAAACCCAAAGAAACCAAGCCCAACTCGTCTGAAGCCTCAGGAAAATTATATTCGATGTCAATTTCATCATCTTGAAATGATACGCGACTGAGGAGAGGACAAAGAGGATGTTCATAACAAGTTGTCAGCTTACGTTAGCCTTCAAAGGAAGTCCGGAATCCGTGGAAGATAAGTTATATGACCTCAGGGGCGGCTAAGAAGTTGAGGATGATCTTGGAGAGGTGTGTGTGTGTGCAGCTGTAGGTAAAGCGGCCTTTTAGACAGGACTGTGCAGTATTCAAAGGGAAGAATGTTCCTCCAGTGAACCTAGAAAAGGTGCACTGCCAACCAACACTGCATCCCATTTATTTGACTAGGTATTTTCTGACGTGGCAGGAACTCATGAAATATTTCGAAGGAGGAGGAGAAATCGAAAAGGTTTAGTTGTTGGTGATCGTGGTTCACGAGGAAAGTTTTTTCACGTTTGACTACGTCTTCACTCAAATTTTTTTCCTCACTTCTTCGTCGTCATTTCATCTGTGTCTTCATCCATGACGAAAGCCATATTGAAGATTGGAACGGGAGAAAGTCATCTTCCATGTGTCACTTTGTGCGCTGCTTTGTGGGTAATAGTTTGCTACAGGGAAATCTCATATAGAGGAGAAGGAGATGAAAAAGCGATGCATCGTATCTCAATCTTCTTCTTTTCTATATTGGCTTCCACAAGTAGAATGCCTGTTTGCTGTTTCCCCGAGAATTAAATGTCTTTTTGCAAGCATCAGACGATATTTCTATTTCGTTTGTGATGCAGAATAAACAGGGATATTGTTTGGGGAAAATGAATTCAGAGGAGAGCAAAAAGCTTAAGTAGGAAAGCGAGTGGATTGCGCTTGGCCTTCTTGAGTAGGAAATCATTGGATGGTGGAAATGTCTCTCGTATATGTGATATCGTATGGCTTTATATTATAAGAGGAATAAGTGCTTTGATTCTGTATTCTGTATACGAACACTAAAGAAAATCGTGTAAAAGCTTTTCAGACTCATAACTGTTGGATTTCATTTGAAAATTGTTTCGTCGATAAAGAATGTTCTCCTCTTGATGAAACGTCTCCGTATTTTTTACTGTTTACTTTTTCATCTTCATTGTCAACATATCTTTCATTTTTTGCTCTGCCTTATTTTCTTTCTCTTTCGTTTCCGTTCTTTTTCAAACTTGCAAGAGCACATTGAAATCTTCGTTTCCCAACGTAATCGATGCCTTAAGTAGTGAGTGCAGCCTTCTTCCTTGAGAAGAATACAATAAACTTGTGCTATCGTGATAAATATTTGTTTAGCTTTTGGCAGGAAGCAGCAGATTAGTTATAAACGAATTAGCTGATGATGCTGGGAATTATCTGACCTGCTTTTTTAGTGAATCTTCCCAAAACCAAACCACACTTTTATTTTCGTCCTCATCATTGCTGTTCGTTCATTTATTGCACACTGTAGTAAAAATATACTTGTGAAAGCTAAAACTCCAAAATGAAATGAAAAATGAAATGTTCATAAATGTACATGTACGCCCATTAAAGTTTGCTTACTTTAAAAGTGTAAGTAGATTCTTGCTCAATAATTGCTGCCATCATTCTCAATCTAACAAGAAACGAGTTGTGGTAGCTTGTTTCAAATTGCATTAATCCTACAGGGAATGTGTGGAGCTAGAAAAATAGTTTTCATGGAGGATACAGCAAATGGATTAACGCAGTAATGGATGAAAAGGTTAATGTCATCCTAATCCCAATCCCATCTGTCTCTTATTGTCTTTACTTTTATATATTTTTCAAGTCCGGCTGTAACAGACCATTTATTTTGTCCCAGTTTTCAGTCTACAGTCGTTGAAAGGCAATATCCATTACAGTTTTAACTTTTGATTTTAACTGCCTTCTAGACAGAAAGATCAAAGTACTTTGTTAGCTTTAGTAAATCCTTGTAATTCAATTTATTGTTAAAAATAGAAAGCAATCGTCCAGTAAACCATCTCAAAGGTTTACTAACCATATAATGAATTCCATTGAAAATGGCTTTTTCAGCAGGATGACTCTCCAGCTTTCATTGCAATTTATTGTTTTATATTTATAGTAACTTGTAAAAGAATCAAAATTAGATTCGGCCAGATTACTGGGTTTATAAAGATAATGTACGAAGTTAGAATTCTCCCGTTTGGTGCGTCAGTTTACCTTGAAATAAATTTGGTTCATGGTTTTGTCTTGTAACCGGTAGTCTAGTCATTGTGGTAGGCAGTTTGTCCCTGAAAATCACAATTTCACGAATGTCCATCGCGGCATGCCTGCGGTGACAGTGACTGACTTAACTAAACTATATAACAAACACCCAGCAAACCTAAAAACTCGCACTTTTGATTGACAAAAGCACGTTACATACATCAAAGTTTGATTAAAGACACAGATTAGTATTTGATTGATGTCAGCTACAAATATTTTTCATATTCGTGTTCATTCCATCTGCATTAGGAAACATACTCTACATGATACTGTGAAACCATACCCGTTCCATTTTCCTCTAAAAAACTCTTGTGTAAGAGCAGATTAATTCTCTCCGCCGTTTTTTTATATGAATTCTAGAATGTTGAAGTGAGCCAGACGGTCCAAACTGGTGACATTTATTTATTCAGGCACGTATTCAGTGGAAATCAGAATCTAATGAATAGCATAGTAATCTTCTAGTCTTCTAGACAAAGTCTTACTGCCACAGTTAGAGCATGAAGGTCAGAGCACACCATGCAGGACAAACGGTAATGATAATAATAATAAGGAAAGTAGCACGTCCAGACCAACCCGTGCCAATGGGAGTAAAAGTTCTGGCTCACTTTGAAGGGATTTCATTTTAATGTGATTGCCCCGAGTCATTTCTCCCGGTACTGGGACCACAGTACCAGCACAAGTTGTATTACTAAAAGTAATAGTGAAGAAAGTTCTTTCTCCAACCTACCAGTATCCTAATATCTCCCTTCCTTCTTTGATACTGTTTTGTATCTCTCTCGGTAAGGGAATGCAGCTGCTTGCCATTAAGGGGAGAAAAGGCCATTCTCAATTGATTTCCACTTTCCAGAAGGTTTCATTTTCTAAAAGGAGGTATTTCACTGCTCCCAGCATAGGCTCTACAACTCTACACTGCACTCTCGCCTCATTCGATTAACTATACCGTATTCTGTGTGATACAAAGTTTTGATTAGAAGTAGGTGACAGTGCGCACTTCTCGTAGAATTCTCTTAATGCTGCGAGCTACTTTATCCGTGTCACCTACAATCATTGATCCGTCGAAAAAATTGCGACACACTGAGTGGTAAGTAGTACCACAATTCGTGAAAATGCTTGTGCGAAACCAAGACTAACACAAACATACATACAGGATAAAGGTAAAGAATGATTTAGGGGCAGGGAAAATTAAATAAATGCTCAGATGCTTCTGAAGTCTAAATTACGCTCAGGGTAAGATACTGTTCGTGAAGAAGACTTCATTTATTCAAGGCTTACTGAATATTTGTAAATATTTTCATTCAAATTATACCTTAAAATCTTGTAAAAGAACTGCTGCATGGAATGCTGGAATCCACCTACAGATGCAAGGGAATTATTCTCCAACCTGGTAGTTCAGACGGGGTCTCCCTAATTATGCATTCATGTATTCCAATTCTTACCGTACTTTTACGGTTGGTCAACACGAACTCAAGCTCACTCATTCACTGAACTTCAAGCGTGTTTTACTCCACATTTGTTTGATTAAACTCGAAATCACTGTAACAAATAAAGACTGTCTGACTGGTTTACGTCAGCATAGTAGACATGCATGTAGCTAGTGACGGTTGTAGGTGTCATACGGCGATTAGTGACTCACGTAAAGTGGATAAGTGAAAATTGCACTTTTCCAACGCTAATGAATTCGTAATTCAGCATGAAAATTCCGTAGCCAGCGTCAGCATTCTTTAATTAAACACCATACCATTCTCTGCAAAGACTTATGAGAATGGAAAGAATGAATTGCGAGTTGCAAGATACTGCGGTGCAGTAGCCTGTGTGTATATCCCCACAACAATTTCTGCAACACCGCATTTAAGTCAATTAAACGAAATCGATTTAGCTTTACGAAAGTACACATGCGAGAAATGTACTTTCACTGTCACAGCTTATGGTAGGTAGGTTTAAAACTGAAGAGCGAGGCGAGGAAGAGTGAAGCTGTATAATGACGTAAAGTCGAGTGATGTCTTTTGGCCGTAAAGTATTTGTATTCTCGAACAGACCGGGTGACTCACTACGGCTCGACACCGCGTTCCATGGCGCGTGGAATATTAAACGGAGCATCCGCTACTCCCTTCATACAAAAGCGAATGTGACACATTTGCAAACTGTTGTCCTACTCTTAGCACTAATGAGGTATTAGTTTCACTGAGAACGTAATTTGACAGTGAATTATATAACAAGTTGTTCACTTTCATTTGGCTGGACTTTCTCCATTCATACATCAACCACAACTACAACTTGATTAGTGTTGGGAGAAAATTTTAGATTTTACGATTACGAATTATTATTACGGTACTGTATGAAATAGGATGACAAATCTAATGGTGTGTGATGAATAGTTTAAGCTACAGTATTATATAGCATATATGGAGTATATAAGAGGATTATTCTTACTTTCTCTATATTGTGAGCAGCTTTTCTCTCCGTAATGACCAAGTGGACACAATGAACTCATTGACGAGTCACTTTTATGAATTGCTGTGACAGAGAGTCACCCTGAAAAGCCTCAGAACCTTCCCCTTTAATTCCAAGTGAAGGACACCTCTGGTTCTTATAACTTACCATTAGGCATCATTTCACGTGTGTACTTATGAAGTAAGACGTCAGTCTGCTCATACACGTCATTCAGTTCAGGCCGACGAAAGTTATTTCGCTAGGAATTTACTTTTGAATAGCAATTTGAATTAATCTTCTATTATTTTTTAAAGGAAAAGAACCCTGACTGACACTTATGCCTTTTCAGTACTTTTCACTTATCTTTAGTTCTCAGCTTGCATGAATGAAAATTATTTCCACGAACTATTCCACGAATTCCAACAACAATTACAACTAGAGTGTTGTAACACTACGGCTTATTATAGTTAAATACAGCCTCGCACATGTTAAACATGGAATTACCTTTCTCTATTCTGCTTGAGTAAAGGAGGCCCTTGACTTGACAGACTTCCCACTTCTGTTTTGTCTCAAGACTTGACTTCAGACCGTCTTTGCAATCCGAGTTCCGACTTTTCTATTTGTAAGCTTGTGTAAGCTTATTTGGAAAATAATATACGGATGTACAATGCAAACAAATATTTCGAGTGAAACACTTATTGTTAGATGTAAAAATCGATTTAAGTCCTTCTTCTTTCATCTCTTGAGTGTCGCGTGGAATTGAGAGTAAGATAGTTTTTCATGCAGGAAGAATTGAATTAAAGAATTTTCCTTGGATTTCCATCAGAGTCAAACACAGCAAACAGATTTGTGTTACTGCATTTCTTGTTAAAATGTAAGGCGCATGCATGCAAATGGATTTCATTCTTCAGGGGAAAAGTATAAAGAGTCGCAACAGTATTATTTATGATTGTAATTTAATGAAGATAATAATACATGCTCCAATTGAAGATATGCTCACCTTTCTATCGAAAAGGAGTAGTTCGTGGAATGCAGAGTTAAGCTAAAGTATAACGAGTTCTAATTTATTGTTCCTGTTCAGAATCAAAGAAGTAATCAAACTGGGATTAGTTTTTGGCGTTAACTGTAATAAATAAATGAATTGAAGTCTACGATTAGGATCGGACTCGCACTCCCGAGTATTCGATTTCAAAGGAAAATATAATCCTACTACCACTAACTTTTATAATTTACATATTCTGAAAATACAACTTTCCTCAATCATTTCTTCATTCCCTATGATTTACACTGACTTAAAACTTGTGTGACTACAGTCCTTGGTATTAATTTCAGTCAGAGATTTTAATCTATTATTAATTATATCATCCACCTCGTTTCACAGAATCTCAATTTACAATACAAAGGAGAGTTTAATCACAAATGAGAAACCAACCAGTCAAATGTCGTACTTTGCATGGAAGTAATGAAAAGTACTTCAGTATGTGTGACTGTGACGGAGATGATGAAAATTACCCGTGAATTCCGTCTACCTTTCCCGTTGTAATGTAAACGTGATATAGTGGAAAGTGACATTTCTCTTTGAGAAAAATTGCTTTGCTCTTGTCATTCGCAGTAATAGAAATCCAAGTCTCTCCCACGCATTTTCTAGTTTAAAGCTAACCATCAAAGTACATCTATTGAAGTAAAATAAATGCTTTGTGATCCGTAGAAGAGTAATGTTAAAGTAGGGCAGCCAGAGTCTTTGAAAAAGCTGTATACTGTGTCCACATAGGTTTTACTTTTGGTGCAAAGCACGCTTTTGAAGGTGTCCAAATGTGTTAGTGTTTTAAGCTTTCTAGTGAAACTAGTAAAGCTGATGCAATGCAATAGATCGGATTTCAAATCATAAGAAGAAGATACGATTTCTATGGGCGATCGAAAGTGTCAATTCGATAAAGGAAGTCGATTCGTCATGAGGGGCATTTGGAACTCACAAGCAGACTTTTTCCCATCGTGCCTATGCAATAGATCCTTTTTTGAAGGACAAAAAGCTTAGAATAGGTCGAGAACTGGGAGTCTTTGAAGTAGAGCAGCATTGCCGTCTTTTTCACAGATTAGATGTGATACAATCGGAAAGATAGAGAGACCAACTTTATCCACTTGAACACCCTCGCTGCCTCGCTTCTTCTTCAAGTTAAACACATATTTCATCTGGTCCTTCTCACTCCATGCAAATGATGGTCATCGTGATGTGACATGGAACAAAGTGATTCAGACTCCGTGAAGTATGAGTGTCCATTTACTTATGTCACTCAGCAGACCGTGAAAAACTCTTGACCACCTCTCGACTGCGACGAATTCACTACAGAGTTCTTCCTCCAGCTAAAGAGAAAGTTATATTATTATTATGTAAGCCTGTGTGACAAACAGACTAATACGAAAATAGAATGGGGATTCACACATCCCCAACTTTCCCTGTATAGGGAAGTCTATATATGTGAGTGTGTGCGTGCAATATGTACTACGTAGAATGTAGACTGTTAGGTAGGGAGTTGGGCAAACAGTAGGAGCACAAGAAGGGAAGGTAGTGTGGTTGTGTTGGGTTCATAAAGGCGGAAGTAACAGGCAAACTGTGTTGTAGATAATGTTGCTGGATTGTAGTAAAAACTCTTGTCATGAATGATGAGAATTCGTGACAAGGGAGAAATCACGTCCAGACAAACCTGAAACATAATATTCATGAAGAAGAATCCTTTCTGTGTGTGCGAGTGAAAGTGGTAAACTGCCACCACCACCAACTCATCTCAGCTCTCTCTCTCTCTCTCTCATTCTATTTTATTATGGTGATGTATGTTCAATGCATCTCCAGCTGTCAAAGCACTTCTACGTGAATCAAATATATTTTCTTTAACAACGACACATTTCTGGCTCACGAGCAAACAACGGTATCACACACACAAACTACGTGAGTATATATAAATATATTTATATACACACACAAAATATATACGGGAGAATGGGAGAAAGCTTTCTCCTGACAATCCTCGGTTCATGACTTTCAAAGGAAGACAACACAGAAATACTTTTAGCTTTGTATTCTCTTTCACATATGAAATGAGTGTGTGTGTGTGTGAGTGTGTGAGTTTTGGTCGCATTGCGTGCGTGCACTTGCAAGTTTCCCTGTCAGACTGTATTCTTTTACGATTTAAAGAGAATAAACCGATGGAGGTGTATCGTGGTAGGTGAAGTGTTTTGCATATTTGAGTGGGTTGATATCTCGTCGTGTCAAGTTTTATGGGAACTCTATCGTCTTTCGACTGCCTATTCACCGAGGAACTTAATTTTGGCTAACCTTAGCCATCCACGGCCTCTGCAACTGTTGACTTTATGATGTACTATGAATTGTTTTTCATCTACGACTTTTCCCATGATTCATTTTTATTTCTTCACTACCCAACCACTTAGCATATTACTTTGCATAAGGCGGATTGCGGTGAAATCTTGACTTTTTATGTGAGTTTGGTATATATATGCACGTGGACTGTGTGGTAGTGTGGTTAACGCGTGGAAATCGAACTCTGTGCATTCAGGCAGGGCAGAGGTGAAAGGAACGTAGTTATACAGTAGGTGTGTTCGTACTTCTTGGCGAGGATGCTATAAACGTAAACGAGAGAAATATCATGTTTACACCCGGCAATAATCTTATGCCAATTTATGGCATGGCTAACGATCATAATAATGATGAATTTTATATGAAAATGTGAACTGCTTGCCAACGAACGACTTCACTTTTCTTACCTGAGCTCTCTTAAGTGTGAGACGTAATGCTAATGCATCTGTGGTGTAGATTGCCCACAAGCCTGTGTGGGAAGGAAAGTGTGAGCAAAAAGCCCGTGTACAAAATACTCCCAAGTCTTTTCGGAAAACCCATTCTTCCCCGAGGAAAATTGGTGAGCATGCACTTTGTAAATTAAATGCGGCGTGTGGTGAAAGAAAGTAGTGAATAAACTTGCGAGAGACATACACACATACAGGGAGTGTAATAATCATTTGAAATATTTATTAGAGAGCCCAACTGCCAAGAAATACAGTTGGCCTGTGAATGATGCAGAGAAAAAGTATAGCATGACTCTAGGCACTTAGGATATTCTCGTGGAAGTCAATAACAATAAAGAAAAGTTCACAAGTTGTGACAAAAATTAGCATACATCGTACACAGACTATGTGTTGAGTTTATGAAGCACGTCACTTCTAATTACTGTTGTTGAGAAATGTACCTCATGTGGAGAAAGTCAGAAAGTAGTGTGTGGGTAGGTAGAACATAATTTTAAAATAATTAGTTTGTCGAAGGAACCATATTTAAATGAAGGTTGATTTTGACCTATTTGAAAGCCCATTTGTCACCGAGTGAGATGAATGTGAGATGTGGAGTGACACGGGTCTAATGAGTATTTTTCTGTGTGCCTTTCAGAACCTGTGACAGAAATCGCTGGGGATCCAGATCATTATATCGATCGTGGGAGCACAATCAACCTCACCTGCACAGTCAAATTCTCACCCGAGCCACCTCATTATATCATTTGGAATCATAACAATGCTGTAAGTTGCAACTTTCCTTGTTTTTAAATGCCATAAGTAAATACTTCAGACGAGAGAGAGAGAGAGAGAGACTGACTTCAGAAGGCGGATGAAGAAGGCGGTCGCACTCTCCCTAAGTCAACAAAAACAAGGACTTTAATCTCCTTGTAACTTCTATGATGGATTTCTCTCGCAGAGAGAGAGAGAAAGCAAAGCTGTTACTTCCTTCTTTATTATGCTGCGCTCATTTTCATTAATTAGTCATGAGAACTGAAGAGAAGCCACTTGATCGTTCTTCTCTCTGTTTTCTCTCTCCAACAAATCCAAACACTCAACCACTACCACCACCACTCCCACTGATTCCTTCACTAATTTCCTACCAGCCCCAGTCCCTCAGTCCAACTTTACTTACTACTCTGGTAAACACTGTGCCAGTGTTTTGTGTGTCCAACTTCGAAAGAATTTGTCATGTATCGGATCTTCATTCACTCTCCTATCTTGTAGGGCAGTAGTCGGTGTAGTCAGCTGTGTGTGTAGGATTTTACAGGAACTCAAGAACTAATCCACAGTTTATCACAATAAGAAAAGTAACAAGTCCTGCAAGAAGGACTCTTTCTCATTAGTTTGTAATTGACAAAACCAGCTGAAAAGAGAAAGTTTTGTAGATTTGGAGAAAGCTAAAACTTTTTTACGAATTACATCAGGAAGATCTCGTGTTTTCAAGGGAATTCAGAGGAATGGGATGTGGTGGCCGATATGCCAATGGCCCATGGCCCAATTCGAGAGTGTGTGTGTGGTTTTATCATATCCTGTTTGATATCCTGTTACCTACGAGTCTTGTTTGCTACAGATTACAGACTCGGTTCCCTGTTTGTGAAGCTTCTGGGTGATTTACTCTCAAAGTAACCAATCATTCATCATCAATACATATAATCATAATATTTAAGATACGAGCAAATGTAGAAACTCTAAGAAAGGAAGGAAGCTTCCTTTCCTTCCGCTCCGATTTCTGGTTATTCATTATTCATCTTTTCCAGATATGGCAAATTGAAAAAAAATACTGTGAATTCATGTTCGCACTTATGTAAATGTATCAACTTAAATTGACTCGTGTGCACTTGAAGGACAACGCCATGAAACATGGAATATGACTAGGGAATATTAAAACTGTCATATGTAAAAATTCATATGTGCAACTGGCTTAGTGAAAGTTTTTTCATTTATGTACTTTTGTGAAGGTAAATTAATTTAATATATGTCAAACCTTGATTTTTTAGGCTTCAATTGAAACGCTTAGGACTTCAAGGAAATATAAAAGTTGCTTTGTATGCATTCGTGCAAAAGTCATCTTAACTTCTTAAATGTACTCAAATGGAGAAAGCCTGCTTGTGCAGTTGATTTGTATGTAGTGACATGTGTATGGATAGGAGACACGTATTTAATTTTGGTCTGCCATGGGCTTGTCTGTTCCCAGCATGCTGTTACATTTGTTGTAATATCACAAGTCTACGAACGCTACATTACATCTCCACATTCAACATTACTTACATGTGTAGCAAATCCTCTTATTTTATACGTAACAATAAAGCTGCTTACGATACCTAACTTAAGAGCCCTGCTAATTCATGCTAACTCCGACACGAGTTGTTGTGGTCTTTCCACACACTCGAACATTTAGGTCTGTCTGACATACTTCCTATAAATCTAAGCCACACTGAATTCCGATGCAGAATTTTCTCCGAAAGATTGGTTTCATAAAGCTAATTAAAATCGCGAACACTTATCTATCTTCCTCATCTGTGTAGTGCTCAACCAGGTGGAAGGAAGCTCAGCACTTTGAAACATTAATATTCATGGACTAGTTGATTTTATTCTGTTAAAAGTTATGAAAATTGAGTAGGGAATAATTCATTACTTAAGTGGTTAACATTAACTTCTGTATGGAATTGGGTTAGAGAGAAACTTTTCGTGGCAGACATACTCTTGACTTGAATGGAGAGGTGTACACTTGTAAAGGTGTTTCATCATCACACGGGACTTTTCATTTATTCACCTTATGTATAATACACGTTACCTTTACCTTGTGCTCGGGTATGTGAGAAAGTAGGCTGCATATCTCCCAGTACATTTCAGGGTTAGACTCGTTAGGCAGCCTGGAAGGAAAGCCACTTTATCAAACCACAATCTGGAGGAAATAGGCACTAAAAGTACAACGAAAGACCCATCTATCTGTGTGAATTCATTATTCACTCTCGGGTTGATCGTTGTATTAAATTAACACACATTCGCAGTGTGTGTTATAACTTTTGCAAATTAATTGTCAGTCCTTGTGTTCGTCGTTAACCCAATAGCTCGACTTCATCTTTGTTATTATGAAAATAAAGTAGAAAATTAATTATAGAAAGACAGACAAAGCAATGAAGTAATAATGGAGGAATTCATGGGGAAGAGAAAGTGGTGAAAGCGTTTTGCTTGCACTGCATTGCGCCATCGCATCTTCAAACCCATCTGATGTGCAAAGATACGAATGACGACGCTCGTCTCTCCCTTCCACCACAGAAGCCACCCAGAGAAAGTCCGATGTGCTCACAAACTGAACCAGCGATCTCTTGTCTTCATCTCCCGTACATACAACATACGGAATTATTCCATTGCCCTGCTTCCCTCCCTTTATTTCCATGTGCAAACTCAACCGTCACTTGTAAACCTTTCCTACACAACTCTTCCTTCGTTCATTACATCGCAAAGAGAGAGAGGCTTTCTCCGCTACCTTAAATTGCATTATTTCTTCAGAGCAGGAGGAATAATTAAGCTTCCTTCCCTAGCCATGTATTGATTGAGACGCGAGTTTAAAAAATACGTTTGGTGAAAGCAAAATCTTCATTATCAACTTCTTGGAAAGGATGCTTTGGATTTTGCTGTCTTAATGTCATGTTGGGATTTTTTTTTTAAATCTCGTCTAACTATGTATTACCTTACAAGAAGTGAAAGGTAGAAAGTAGAGAGTAAAACTAGTTGAGCACAAGAGAAAGAACTCTTGTGTATTAGGCATTAGGTTTGGCTTACAATACCAATAATAATGATCTCCGTTGTAAGGATCCTTTAAGATGTTGTTCAGTTCATTACTTACGGGCGGACAAAGTGATCGTTAAATATGTAGTATAAACATAAATCAGTGGAGTTTTTGCGAGGGTTGAAATGAAGATGTAAATATTTAGTTCATGAATGAGGAGGTTGAGTGGAAGTTACCCATGTTGGTACTAAATAAGAGGATCTCCTGGCAATAGATCTGCTGCGATGCTGGCTGAGTGAAATAATAGTTTGGAGGGACTTCAAGGAGAGTATTAAATGACGGGTGTGTGTGTGTGTGTCTGTGTAGGTTGTGTGTTGGTTCTTCTCTCTGGTGGAAAATACGGAAGATTATTTCTCCCGTTGTTTCCTGTCTTCGTAACGACCTTTATTCGTCCGTATGCAGATGAAGCGTCGTGGATGACTTCTTCTTGTGTAGGAGCTGTGCTGCTTTATTTGGCCTTCTTCCCCCTAAACTCCATTGAGAGTGTCTTTTAAAGTGTCTGGAGGACGTAAAAAGTGTAACAGGAGAAAGCCCCTTGCCTTCATGTCTCCTCTCCTGTCTCTTTGGCACATCCTTTTCCTCTTCTTCTGAATGAGTACAAAAGTCTCACTTTCTCCGAGAGAAATAACTTGCTGAGCTGGATGAAATTGGACCATTCATTCTCATATTATTGTCCCAAATTCTGAACAAAGTTGTCATATTTCATGCTAAACAGACACCAGCTAGATCATAACCACCACACGGAGGCACATCATCATCATCACCACCACTTTAGACCTCTCCACTCGAGCATGAAGTCACAAAACGTGAATCTGAAACACACACACACACACACACATACATACTTAGTAGAAATCATTATTATTACTGCTTTCTCCCTTCACCACCACCGCTGCTTCTTCTTCCTCTTTGTCTTCCTTAAGTTGCCCAAACTTCCTTTGCTTACTCCAGCCTACTCTCTCACTCTCTCTCTCTCTCTCTGTGTGTAAGAAGGTCAGTCAATTCAAAGGAGGTCGACAACTCGTAAGTAATTGCATAATAGATTACCTCCTTGTTTAAACTACGGGTCGCCCTCATACAAGGATGAATAAATACTAAACTACTACACAAAACTACCACTATTCATACTACTTACGCGTATAACTCCAATAAAGCCAAGTTTGCACAATGTGGAGGCAGAATTATGTGGAACTTGGCAAGTCCTACATCACTTTTGCACACTGCGAAACTGCTAACTCCTACGTCCTACGCGTCTACCGTGGATTACGTTATCTTGAGAACTGGTTGTCATTGCTTGCCTTCTGGAATCTGGAAGACTGACACAATAAACAAGACGAGAAGAGGGTAGACGCAAGACTCGTCTAAAATGTATTAGGGTAGGTTTGTCTGCCATGTCACGGAAGGAGCTTGACACGGCAAGATAAGTAAATTTGTTCTTTGTCTACCAAATGTGCAGCGCATTTTCTTGCAATTTTCAATTCACTTAGATAAAAGTACGACACACTTTGTGTTTCTGAGGAAAGTGGGTGACAAGAGTTGGAGCACAAATGTGCATCCGTGATAAAGAAGATAGATACTTGCCAAGGAGTTTGAAGTTGAGAAACCCCTGAGGTTTCCCTTTGTACTTTTCTACTTTCTACTTTCTATTGCAGAAAAATCTCAGATTCTTTCCTACTGCGTTTCACACTTTAGAACTCTGTAAACTCTAAGTAGAAAATGTCTTTCTAAACTTTGCCAATTACATATGGCCTTGTGAGGCTTGCGTGCAATTTTTATAATTCCTTCCTTGCACGTACATACAACACTGTCCTTGTGTAAGTCACAAAAATCACACACACACACATCACAGCTAACAAACAACAGCTTATGAAAATTGTTTTTTCATTCGTCTCTAACTTTTTCACGATACGAATGTAATAAATATATAAAACATTATCGTAAACTCAAGCGGACAATTATATCAATTACCCTTTTCTCATAAGAATTTATGTGTACTGCTGGGGTTGATATTCTGACATTTATTTTCATTTCACCAGGTGCTCGTATAAGAAATGGAGATAAACATTTACATAAGCATTCCTCTCTCCTTGATATTTCGTAAGGTTTACTTTTGCATCGAGTTTTCTTATTGCCAACGAACTGTCTTGACTCTCGGCCTAATTCATTCAAGAGTCCTTGTGTGTTTCGTAATGCAGTTTATCAGTACATAACACACATGCAGGGAGAGGGAGGGAAATGAATATGTAGTGCCCACAATGTATATAGAACAAGTTGAAAACTCGGCAAACAGAAAGACGAGATTTTTTCAAAGCCCTTCCATCATTCCATGTCTGGTTGTTTGGACGTAGACGGTCATGTATGTCATGATGATGACGAGAGATTCCTTCTTTTTACTCTCTCATCCATTATGAAATACCCTGGGGAAGGAAATAGACTGAGACTGGAAGTGGAGTAGGAGGTTGGATCATTCGTCCTTTTTAAGTAGGACATTCTTCGGTCCTTCTTCCACAAATTCTTCCATCACTCTCACTTTGTTCGCATTCAAGGAGCCTTCATTTTCATATTTATTTCATCTCTCCGTATGCCTAAGCAGCTCCTCCACATCTTGCGTAACAGCACCAGAGTTCATCTACCAAATGAAGAAAGTTGAAAGAAGAAAGTTTCTCCAACTTTCTCAAGATGCATCTTCTTCCGCTCCCCACGTCTTTCATCCTATTTTTCTTGTCTTTCAAATATGCTCCCTTCTCTCTTGGACCTATGTAGGGTCATTAAGGTGAAGAAACAGATCTCCATCATGCACTGAATTATACGAAGATTTCATTCCCATGTATACACCATCATAGGTTAGGTTAGGTCTGTAGACACATATTATATTCCTTGGCCTAGTGTGAGTCTTTCTTACAATTAGATATGTGAGTGACAGTTAGAAGGTGCAAGTACAACATCCCGCTGGGGCCTCATCTCCTTCCTTCACGATGAAAGAAAGCCAAAAGGAAAAGAAAGCTGAAGTGATAGGGGGGACGTAGTGGAGCGAGAACTCATGGCTTTTAACAAGACACCTAAACAATGTGTGTTTCTAATGGTAGGTGTGCGCCTTCAGGAGGAGTAATAGTTGTGGTGGTCCTTTTACTCCTTGTTAGAAAGATTTCTGGGTCGACTCCAATGAAAAGGGATGGATGGATGGCAACAGGCTAAAGATGAATTGCGAGTGAATCAATAAAACAGTACCCACTGCAAAGAACCCCTTTCCTCCTCCTTCCGCTCTTTCACCTTTTTCTACGTCTCCATTTTTGCAAATTCCACTCCACCGAAGAACTCTCTTTCTCCATCCGTACGTATCTCAAACTCGTTCCCTCTCGCCACTTCAAACTTATTTAGTCTGCACATTTAATCTTTAGTTTCACTTCCTCCGTAGACTGTTCAATGTTAAGGAGTGTAGGGTTTAAGTACACATGGTCGTGGCATGTTCCCCACTAATCTTTGTGTGCGGTTTCAGTTTCAATTTGACAAGGAAGCAGCAACTACTCTGTATACCTAACGGCCTGACTGCTTGAAGGTACCGTACGTATGGATAGGCCAGTTGTGTGCAAACAAACACACACACACACAAAAACTTTTTAAAGAAAAATGGGTTTCAAATGTCTTCTCAAAAGATTTGTTTGTTTTTCTCCTACCTTCTCTCTTATTCTCTGTAGTACCACCAGATTCGTTCAGTAACATTCGTACACAACTACCAACTTTTCCACATCAACAGCACTGATGCTGCGTGCAGACTCGAAAGTGAAACCTCCGATCAGTTTTTACTTTTTGCTACAGTCTGCTGTGGGTCTGGACGATGATGATCACGAACTAAGTAGGTGGTTAGGGTAGACAAGTGTTCTTGGAAATGCTGTGAGCAGGAATTCTGTTACTTTTTGCCATTGCATAACGATATAGACTAACGAGGAAGCATAACTTTGCAAATTAATATTTTTCCTCGGGCCTACACAGTACACACGACTTGTATATTTATAATGCAAATCTACAGACTTCATTTGTCTCTCGTTGGATTACAAGCTGATGCTTAGGGTAATTAAGGGACTCAGAGGAATGCAACCAACTCATGTGATATGCTGTTGAAACTATTTTGAGATACAGAGCGGAAAACTTGTCATAATTTTTTTCATAAGTGGATAGAGAAAAGACGGGACGAACTTTTTGCATTACGAGATTCATAAAAGTGAGCGTTGGAACACAAATTGAATTCCTTTTAAGTTTTCGCTGATAGTTCGAAACGAAGAGTTTCCTAATTTGAGTCTAACAAATAATTAAGACTGCTTTTTTGATGACAGGATAACCCGTCATATCATTCCTTCACACTTCCTTCCTTTTCATTGTTCTCCCTTTGAAAATTGCTGTGCATCATCCTGTTAGATTCCTTTGGAGAGATAAAAGAGCAGCTCTATCATCATGAAGTCATGTTGTATACCACAGCCCAGCCCTTCACCCTCACACAACATTATCAGGTTTACTTTCTTACCATCATCAAAGAGTTTCACTAAAAGGTCCGAAGAAATGTAGGCAGTCTTTTCTATTTGTCTGTATTTGTAGTACGGGAAAAGAAAAGGCTCTTTGGGTACACAAAAGCTGCAGGTTCTTTAGCTTCTTCCTCCGTCTCTCCTCAGCTGATGTACTCAGCCTCCACTCATTTAATCATTTTATAAAGAATTTGTAGAGAAAGTTGTACAAGTTTTAATGCCACGAACAGTTGGACTGTCGACTCTCGAACTAAACTCTTTTATTCTCTTTTTCTTTATTTTATGACAGTCAACTTTATGTCTGTCCTCTTCATGTCCATTTCCCCATTATTTGAGTCTCCTTTCTCTCACAGTCAACACCATTTCTCTATCCACCTCATCGTCTTTCCTCCCACCGTCAACCAACAATACCTTCCAAATCTACTCTACTAACTCTCCTTCATCATTTCATTCTTCAGCTTTTACTCCTTTTACTGCCTCGTGAACTAATTCAACCTGAGAGTTATTAGGGAATTACTCGTGCAACTGAAGAAGTCTCTCCCACACTCCCCTCTATACATATAAAACTAAACATACTCCAAGATAATTCATAAGATATAAAAAAACCCTTCGTGTATTTATAAAAAAGACCCGTATAATTTTCCTCATAACCGTGAAATGAAGAAAGAAAACAGAAAGTACAAGTTGTCTAGCAAGACCCAACAAAACACTGACGAACTCGTGTACTTCGTGTTGGAATTCAACCTAAGAAAAACTCACAAGGTCTTTTTATACACACACACACAGTCAACCGACTCCTACTTTGCTTTCTCTTTCTTACCCGACTCATCATCTGAGAACACCGAAAAAGTTTAACCGTCTTTGCAAGAAGCTCAGCCAACTAAATTTCCCACGAGGGGTCTTCTATTTTTATAATTAATTCCGCAATCGAGCTTCCAAATGAAAGATTCACGAGAGATTTGAAGGTAAATGAGTGTAGCCATACAACTTTCCCCTCACTTTTGTTTTTGCATGGTGATGTACGATGAGAACATCCGTCCGTCCAAACTTCTCTCTTCCCATCCACCTCAAATTATCACGCGTTTTGGCTGTTTCTTGGGTGCAACTTCGAAGATTTATGTAGCAAATGAATGTTTGCTGCCTTAAACTTGCTCCCTGGTTGCACGCAACATTAAATTACAAAGGTGAAAGTTGTTTCTT
Source organism: Isotomurus palustris (assembly GCA_034696625.1). Classification (NCBI taxonomy): domain Eukaryota; kingdom Metazoa; phylum Arthropoda; class Collembola; order Entomobryomorpha; family Isotomidae; genus Isotomurus; species Isotomurus palustris. The sequence continues at coordinate 58,151 of JAQGAD010000078.1, read as the reverse complement.
ATTCTCTCCTCGTGTGGCGTCTTAACTAACGATCTACTGAGTTATAATTATGCAAGTTTCTGGGAAGAAAGGTGTTTGTGTGTGTGTACGTGTATTTATGTATGTGAACTCCTTCTTCATCTATCTTCCCCATCATTACACACACCCGCACTTAATGAATACATTTTAATCGTCAACTTTCCCCGTAATAGACACACAGGCTAACCACGCCGTCCTTCTCTCTGCTTTTGGCATGAATGAACGAACAACTCTCTCTCTCTCTTCTTTGTACTTCGTGTAATCACACAGTACGGCTTAACTTTTGCAAGAAACCTCAAAATACTTTGATCAACGATCACTCTCCTCTAGGTGGATGTGTTGGTGCACTTCATCCATTGAAAGTTTCGTTTTCACTTGTTACTACACGTGAAATATGACTTGGAGTTAGTAATTTAAGAGGTTCATGAGAAACAACGGGAAGTTACACAATACAGCAAAGGAATAAAGTAGGAGTATAAATCTCTTTAAGGAAGGAAAGGTACATACAAGGCTTACTACGATAAGCAATAACGGAGCTTTGTGGGAACATAATCTTTCTCCCCCTTAGACATGATTACCCCCTTTAACCCTCCTTGTTGACGAACTCCAGGTAATGAAGGGGAAGTGGTGGTGATGGCTGGTAATAAGTCTTTACAACTTTACTCTTAGGAAATCTCTGCGCACCTCAGGGCTCAGGTAAAGTGCCCAGTAATAACAATATTGCTTGGCTCAGTCCCAAACTTTCTCCAGCGTTTTTCGCATTTCTATGCTGTAATAAACACCTGAGAAGACCGCAGAATAACGCACACACACTTTCTCGGTGTTTACTTTCAACTATCGGATTCCTCAACTAACATGACATAAACAAAATATTAGCATTAATGCCCCACAATGACGCTTGTACTTCTGGCTGCTTCCTGAATCGTGTGCAGAGTTCTAAGGATTACTTAAATAATTATGAATCCTGCACACGTGCAATATCTCAATGGCAATAATTCCTCCACATCAGATACGAAGGTGGTCTTGTTCTCAAGCAGTATAAATAAATGTTAAATGTACAATTAAGTTTACGACTGTTTTAATTGTGGTTCGTTTATTGCTCACCTAATCAAAGTGAAAGGAGTTGAGTAAAATAATAATCGTAATGGTTGTGTGTGTGTGAGCCTGGGTGAGTTATCTTCCTGTAATCCATTATATTTCTCGGAGGAAGGAAATGGAAGTTTCAAATGGACAGACCCCTTTCTCTCTCCCGGCCACTTTCTTATCTGATATTTCTTTCTTTGAGCTTCACGCACATTTCTCTGAAGTGAAGTGTGCTATTTCTCCCAAGAAGCTTCGCTTTTCTTGCTGCCAGTAAGTCTACGATAGGTTTATGTGAGACTGAGTAAAATCTATACGCAGGTATGTTCAAGAGAAAATGGAATTTTAACTTGAGCCGAGGAGTTCTTAATGTTCCGATAATGACATATGTGAGACAAAGTATACGCGTTTTCTGAGTACACAACAAGGAAAGTAACGTTGAAAGGCACACAGGCAATAGCTCACACGGTGGATTCGATTTGTGGAGAGACTGTGGTGTACGATATGTGTCGTGTATTAATGAGGTTTTTATGCGGTTGCATGTGTTTTCTATTCCACGTTGTGTGTAGTACATTTCCACCCTTAATTTGGCGTGGTGGTAAGAATGGTTATCTCCTAATGACTCTAAAGGTTTGCGTGTCTCTGATTTTGGTTAATGATACTAAACAATAATAAAGAGGTCAGTTGGGAGCCACTGCAACACACAGGATAAGAGTCTTGGACTCCGAACCTCAATAGCTTTATCACGTTTCCTTTCCCAAGGAACGTGACCAGTTGACATAATCTCATACTTTCACCTTCACTTTTTTATCCCATTGTGGATGTACACTGTGGAGGTGGAACACACAGGACGGAACCATGTGGCATGGAGATTACAAAACTGGAAGCCCACACACGCTGACATTGACAAAATTAAGAAGAATTATGAGTATATGCAACAGAGAATAAAGCTGTGAGTATCACGTACACTGGACACGCTGTTGGTCACTAGTAGTTAGTAGGAAGTATAAAAAACCTACAGATTCTAATAATAATTACGTGTTTTCATAAAGCAACACACGTTCGTACTTTCCTGAAAGGAATTGCACGAGTTCCACGCATTCCGCATTGAAAGCACACGTTAAAGCGCAAAGGGAGAAAGTGTCGGTGAAAGTAAATTCTTTGATTGCACAAACATCCTTACAAGTTGTATGTAACTGCCAAGATGCATTCCTTCCTTGCGGGCTAAAGCAATTATAATACAAGTTCCGCTATTGTTTCGGTTTCTTTGCAGATAATAAGTTACAACTCTCCTCGAGGCGGTGTGAGTGTTTTAACGGAGAAAGGAGAAACGACCACATCCTACCTTCTAATTCAACAAGCAAAGCCCACCGATTCGGGTCGATATTCTTGTAATCCTTCCAACGCCGCGGCTCACAGTATAAACGTCCATGTTCTTAATGGTAAGTTCATTAGAAATCGTACTTTCACTTTATATACTTGACCCCCTCCCTCGTAGTTGTGATTGTAGCAATTGTCCTTTAGTCTGCCTAGACCTTTGCTTTCTGCTTCTCAGAGTGTGTCAATACACTTTTATATTTATTCTCTCCTGAGGATTACTCCATATAATAAATACCAAGTAGTGCGTGTGTGTATGTGTATATATAGAGTGCCTTATTGTTGGTATTTTCCCTTTAATTCCGTACTTTTCTACCTCCTTCAGTAACAAAAATCAGAGGAAACTCATTTCATTGTATTCTTTTATTCCTCTTTTCCTAGATTCCTTCTTACTTCTTGGAAGTAAAGGTAATAGACTTTAATTCTACCACGACTACTTCAGTGATCCTTCACCTCACATCAAAAATGCATATCTGTGCACCCTGAAAACTACCCCACTTTTACGTCCCACTAATCAAAGCTCCTCACCTTATTCCACCCCCTCTGTCTCATTCTCCCACACATTTTTCACCATTTTGCTTTAGTTATTATTCAGCAGTGTTCATTTCGCAACAGAAATGTAATTTAAACTAAGGCCAGGAGAAGTAAATTTTCGTTAACAAATCAATCACAATCATCGTCAAAAATGACACGTTTATTGACACTTGAGTGAGAGACGAGTTTAGTGATATGGAGGCCAGAAATAATGAGAAAACATGCTCAAGTGTGTCTATAGATGGACATGTCAAGCGCACTTTCACTCTTTGTTTGTCTTCGATTTGCTTAGTTTTCTTAGTTCTTTCATTTGTCAAACACTTATATGAACATCAACGGAGAATGCTTATTCGCTCAAAGATATACTGAGGCATGAAACTTGTGTACAAAGGAGCAATCAATATGTCTTGATGCCCATCCTTTGATGATGATGATTATTATTATTCTTTCCCCGTTATAAACTTCTCTCCTGTGTAGATTGCATTCACCGAGTGTTTGCTTTGTAATTGTCGTCTGGAGGCGGCAGTAATTCCAGGTAGGAAGACAATGAAGACATGTCTATATACACACTCTGCATTCATTTCGTTCATTCTTCGGGGAAAGTTAGTTAAGCAAGAGGAAATAGGTCTGCTGTCCTGTTCGCTTCCAGCTACAAGACACAAGAAATGAGAAAGTGAGTATCGAGACTCGAGAGAAAGAGAAAGAAGTCTGGGACAGGTCAGACAAGTCGTTCATAAAAGAAAAATACTCGACGTCTTTTTCGTAGGTAGGCTGGAACAAAAGTAATGTGTCTTTGGACAGAACGAAAATAGCTGAAATAAAAATAAATCAAGAATATGCTCCAACCAAGTCGGAATAATTCTGTCATCTTTTTCTTTCCAAAACGACGTGTAGTAATTTATTCGATTCCATTTTCTGTGGTAGGAAAAACGCTTTCACTTAACTAGAGAGCAGATATCTATATAGGAAGTAAGTTGTCCGGAATCAATTTGGGACTTCAATCTATTCCCAGAATATCTGTTATTGCATAAGAAGCAAATGGTGATGTTTCCTTAATTGGTTTGAAGAATGACGTTTGAAAATTATTTAGAAACCTCAGAGTGGGCCAACCACATTATCGAAAGTCATATCGAATTGAATTGTTCCATAAACGAAAGTTTTATTATGTTCTCTTCCTGCGAGAAGAATAATCCAAGTCTGGCCCAACACTTATTCCTGGTGTAACCAAGTTTATATAACTTATAAAGTAGAGGAGACATACGAAATAGGATAACTTGTGTAGGTGGACATGAGTGGAATGATGAATAACACAAAATAAGCATGGGCTTTTGAACTTCAGAGAATTCAATTACTTCGTTGTGTAGTCTGTCGATTCGCCGAGACTCGTTTTGCTTCAAGAATACAAAACCTCTTGGTCATTGTACAATTGGCACTCGTTCTTTTACAAACACGAATTCAATATAACGCGTCCCACTGTTAAAAAAGACGTCTCCGAGGACCTTACGAAAGTAGATGTGTCTTATTCAACCCAATCCTTCAAACAGAGTACTTTAAAAAGGCAAGGGCCTTAAATTTTTAATTTTTATGTAACTAGTTCCATCTTTTTTTCTTCTCTCTCTCTCTCTCTCTGTCAGTCAAGGCAAGTCACTAAAAAGATTGTGAATTTAAATCTTTAAAATAGGTAGCCAGTTTCATATTGCATACTATTCGAGAGGTGGAACAAAACCCTTCTTCTTTTCAAAATGCCATCACAGTCTCTGACAAGAGAAAGTGACATACGTGTGATTTCTTCCATGAAATAAATTGGATCCCCCAGAAAGAAGTTGTTTTGATTCTATCAAAAAGTTTTGACATTTTCCACGACTGCCGACACAAATGTCGTGTTCTCTAAACTTGTTACTTCACAGGGAACTTACTGTACGCCAAGAGACGCAAAGAACACCTCAAAAATTCTTCGTTCAAATCTCTCTGCAAACACACACACACACACATGAGTAAAAGAAAGAGTTTCCTCTTCAAGAATTCTTCCACCTACGTGATTAAATTTCGATACCTTTTGACATAACGAGTCCCGATATAATTGGCAAACACAGAGAATCATTCGTATTTCAATCAAATGAAGTGTACCAAGGAAAACAGACAATAAAATTGTTCAAACAATTATATCTATACGTTGTACGTGGAATACCTATAATGATCATTTCTAGTTAAGATGTCTGGAAGAACAACAACACATAAAGGCTTATTGTGATGCGGGGGTTGGCAGGAGACGAATGTTCGGGAGTAAATGAAGTTATGAGCGGGTGGAGAAAGCCCGACTCCCTCTCCACCACCCTTTTAACTTCTATTGATAAAGTATTTTGATTTGGTTTCTTATGGCAGTTATTGATTAAGCCTCATGTCAGCTCCTCTCAGTGCTGCCCAAGCAATTTATTTCTTTAGCCAAGACTTTCTCTTTCTTTCCACTAAAAGTATTTAGTCAAGCAAGACACAGAACGCATTATGCTTCACAGTAGTTCTATTTGAGAATCCACCGAAATTCCCATCTCTCTCTCTCTCTCTCTATTTCTTTTTCTGTAAGTAAACTCTCGGTATAGTAAGACAAGGAGAGAGAGTGAGCGTTATAAAGTTGTAGAGATGAAACCCAGTTTCGACTTTTGGTGTGGTCGTATCCACTAACTGTGTAAGAAAAATTGGACGCTTTGGGTGTGTAGCTCGGAGGTTGAACCGGAAGATGAGAACTCGCCATTCCAATCGCTAAAACAAGACGAAATGGGTTTTTCTTCGTGGGAACAAGACTCCTGGAGTCTATACCACAGCTCCTGTCTTCGTTTTCACTTACATGCTCCCTCCATGATTCAGTTACCTCCTTATTTATACACTGTGTCAGAACACAAGCCCATGGTGATCTTTCCCTTTCTCCCGTGAGATTTATTAGCTCGGGCACTGAAAGTAGGAGAGGAGTATGACGACGAAACCACAGAAGAGAAAGAGAGAGAGAGAAAGATATCCTTTACGAAGAATCGCTTAAGTTGTGTATATGTGTGTTTGAAAGAACGAAGGGAAATGCAAAGTATAAAAGCCCAAGGACACACACACACGATAGATAGATAGTATTTTCAGTATTTTGTTACCATTTTGCCCATGGAGGTCCGCGTGCATATCATCTTCAAGCGCATTTTGAGGCGAAATGTATTCATGTATGGCAATAAATCTAGGTATGTTTTATTTCATTTTCTCCGGGCGAAAAAATATCTTCGTGACTTGGACTATCTAGAATACTTTGTGTCATTTTGTAATACTCCACCACACACCCGAAATAATGTAGTGCAGTTGAAGGAAATAAATTAAGCAGAAGATATCTGCACACTTTAATGCTTATTGTATAGAGTCATATAGTTCATTGGCATTTTATTTTACAAGACTTCGTCGTAGCGCAGTGTAATCCAGCTCTAGTAGTTTGGGCAAGAAAAATGAGTATATTAAGTATTTCCTCGTGTGTGTGTGTGTCGAGTTTAAGTGGTGTGGTAGCCGGTTGTCAGAGAGGAGCGGTTCAAAATGGTGATATGTCAAGCCTTATTTTGACTCCTGGAGCCAGTCCAATGAGCATTTTTCAGTGATTAGGAGTGGAACTTGACTTGGCCTACTTTCTCCATATAAACTCTCCACCATCAGCTATATATCCCACTTTTGCTGCTTTCTCTTTGATAATGCAGTGGTGGTGTCTGTCTGTCATCCACTTTTATTTATTACTTTACACTCCATCCCATGAAGCCACTAACTATGTTCTTCCCAGTCCTTGCAAAATGTGAATTTCGTTTTTGCTTCCTTCCTCCTTTTCTCTCTCTCTTTTGGAAATAATTATTTGAACAAAATGTCATCATGTTCTGGTCTCATTACTTGTCTTGCAGGCGAGTTACCCGCAGCAATGCAAACTGGAGGTCAGATGCCTCAGCAAATACCCCTCAGTTTCTGTCTCCTATCTACAGCCATCCTTCTCATGATCTGATAAGTCTGCTACATATAGTAGGAACTATACATGAAGATCCGAGAATTAAACCAGGAGAGGAGGACCACTTCGTTTGTGACTGCAGTGTGACTTGTTCCACAGAGCAGCACTCTCGACATGTGGCCACGTACATATACTGTTGTGATAATGACATTTATTTATGCTATGAATGTGAACGAGGTATTCAAGAAACGGGCAGTCAATGGAAGTATAAACAGACGAGTGTTAATTACGTAATCACCCTTTCCTCCAATCCACTCTAAAAAAAGGATGATTATTAGGCTTTGGACATGAGTGATTAATCTTTTTGCTACACATCCGGTGGTACTTGTTGTGCATACTCACTTTATTGGGTTTTACGGTGTGTGCTAACCTAAGATTGGATGTTATAAACTTTATGACTATATACACGCAGTTAAGTGTATTTAGTTATCTGTAAACATCATTTCGACGCAGCGGAATCGCTAATTTTATTTACACAACACTTGATGAGTCTGAATCAAATGTAAATTTACCGTATAAAAGCACAGGCTCTCGACAGTTAATATAAAAACTTAAGTCTTTAGTCTCATCAGAAGTAATTTACGTCACACACGCGTGTGTATTTTTAAGTTCTTGGCTGCTATAAACCTTTCTGAGGCAATCATGTAAATAACATTACATGTTTAACTTTAATGAAAAATGTTTCGTACACACAAATCTCAATTTAATGTACCTTTCTCCCGGTATGAATATAACCTGTTAAGTGAATATATATCGTTATTTCTCCGTGTGTAATTTAATTCGTAAAATCCACAGTGAAAGTCCCACAAAAAAGCTGTAGTTAAATCAACATAATCTATTTTATCTCTGAAAAGTCAATTATATAGTTGATCAATATCACTTGTAGAAGTATGTTTAAATAGACAACAGAGGAAGAAGTCAATTTCTAAAAAACCCAAACGAAAAAAAAACGGATCTATAAATGTATTTACACTAGAGTAGACGCAATATTCTACAAGGGAAATATTGGAGGACACAAAAAGGAACAAAGTTGAGTCACCGAAGGGGAAAAAGTTTTAATCAAAAGTGACATTGAACCAAGTGAAGGCTTGGGATTTGAAGGGTAATAATAACTCTCTTTAGTCATTGTTATCAACCTCCTCACGTTCAACTTCTTGTCCACACCAGCCATTCTTCAATAATCTATTGTGAGGCGAACATCCTCACCACACGAAGAAACAGGATCAAGAAAATGTCACAAGAGTGATGATCACTCTTGGCTCGGACAAGAAGTGTGTCACTGCAGTACACAGCAGAACAGACTGACTCATTCATATACATTTCAGATATAGTCAACCTACTCTTAACTTTCTTCACCGAGTAGCAAAGCAAGTCAAGTCAGCAGCAACTCAGCTTTCTTCGTCCCCGTCGTCTACATACTTATATACTCTTCGACCATGTCACTGTCATAATTTCCTTCTATATATAAACTGAATGATAATAATAAAACTGCCTCTTCTTGGCTCCGAAATATGAAGAATAAGCCAGTGTTGTGTGCTGTGTGGGATGAGATGAACGAAGGAAGAATCAACGAGGAGATATTATTGACACGATTTCGCCATCGTATCTTTCTTAAAGGCGACGGAGATGACAGGGACGAAATGTTTCCTCCTACAAATTGATGAGAAGACAGAGTCATTGTGACAACTGCTTTTGTCAACTCCACCTGACACTTATAAGTGTGTGTGTAGTACAACGATTGATGAAGGTTCCGTGTTGACTGTTGAGCTGGCTGTTGAGTAAGAAGAGGACATTATATAAAGTAAAATATATATCGTAATGCGTCAGAGATCCAACATCCTACGGAACCATAAAATTTCCCTACAGTTTTATATCTACATCTACACGACGAGTCTCTTGTGAAGTAGTTTATTACTGAGATGCTGCAACTTTTAGAATGGTGCTAAATGAAAAGATTTGGGTCAATCCCCAAGCCCAGTGTGTATATAATAAAATAAATGGATGTCGTAGGCTTGGAAAGTTATTATGAATATTTTTTGCACAGAAATAATTGAAATACAAAGTAAAACGATAACAATAGTGTGTTGGGTATTATGATGTGTGTGAAATGTACGGAACTCAGTGGAGTAGATGTATATAAAGTAATTACAATCTCTTTGTTCAAAATTACAAAGTTTCCTGTCGTGATTTGTAATAAAACTGGGTCTCTCACTACTTTCTCCTTCGTCCTATTCTAGTCCTCGATCCAACATTTGTAATGAGTTTGTTCGCTGTTCGTTGGTGAGTCTGGTGAGCGTGAATAGTGAATACTGTGATTATGAATGCTATCAATCAACTGAACAAAGATGAGATTCTGGATTGTTGAACTGCGGGTGAAATATGAATAAATAAACCGGAGGTAGGTGTGTTGTTGGTTGGGTGGATTGGGTGGATGTTCATCGCCCAGTTATTCAAAAAACACAGTTCTTCTTCGTGTTCCCCGATTTTATGCCATTTGACACGGAATCGGAGAAAGAGAGTAGGGAGAAAGCAGAATGGGGGAATATAACTCAATGCACGTGCTATAGAATAAACCTTGTGGTACAATGATTGCTGGAAAGATCTCATTAAAATCAGACAATACTTCCTTCCTCCCAGCCAACCTTCTCTCATCATCATCATCAACATCATCGTGTATGTGTCAGCAATATGAATTCAATTACTTCACGCCCCTTCTGATTGTACAAACTTTGGAGAAAGTTCACTCCTACTCTCTCCCACCTCACAAGTTCACAACTAATTGTTAATATACATTCATTCAGTATTCGCAATAAAGAAGAATTCAATTCCAACGAGTCTGTCGGGTTGATGAAGGCTTGTGCACAAAACAACTGGATTCCATTAAAACAACACCCGCAGAATGGATTGTTGGGATGTGTTTGGATGGGAGATTAATTCACAAGAATGTTTGGATTTCAGATACATATTGAAAAGTGACACCTCACCTTCAACCTTCTCTCACATAAGAATAGCTTTCCAATTCTCCCTAATCACTTCATCTGTTTTACAATGTGAGCAAACAATGGTACAATCAGCGAGTCCTACTTACAACAATTCTACGTTACTTCCTGTTGATAGATTTCGTGTTGAAGGTTTAATATTATATCCCTTGGTTATTCAATAGATTTCGTGTTGAAGGTTTAATATTATATCCCTTGGTTATTCAATTACAAAGGAACAGTGTAGATGCAATGCTCATCATTTCGGTGGTTTATTATATAATACCTCTAGTGTTGATTTTAATTATTATAAACGCTCACCTTACTGTTAACACCGAATCAGTAAATATGGAGAAACTTTGAACTATACACACAACTGAATAAAATGGAATTTATGATTGCAATTTGTAATTGATCCGTAGGTTATGATTGGAGGAAGTTTTTTATGTATGTGTGCTCTTGTGAACAGGAAAAGTAGTTTGTGTGAGATAAAGTTTGTAATTTGTAACGTTGTTTAAATTAGTGATGATTGCGTAAGTATGTTGGATGGATTGGATGACACACGTACAGACACATCTACAGCACAAGAGATGATTTATACTAAAGGTTAGAGGATGAGTGTGCTAGTTAAACATTTGTGTGTGATTCACTGAGATTATGTACGAACACGAGAAGAATAATGTTAATTAAGTTAGCAAAATCGATTCTCTAGGTTAGTACAATGCTAAACAATAAGAGGATTATTTGTTTTGTACTTCGAGTTTGAAGCAACTCTAATTACCACTAGCCGTACATTCAAAAGCTTGATACAAGAAACAAAAAGCGCTTTGAAACAAAACTAATTTGTAGCAGAAGGTATATAAGGTACAGTATGTAACGTACAAATATATCTGTGTGTTTTCTTGACTCCCTAAGAAACTAAGTTTTTTGTACTTAATCAACTTAACTGTCTGTAAGAAGGTCTTAAAGAGTGTCTGTATGCATAGAGAATGAAGTTCTCAACGAGTAGAATACTGATGAAGATTATTGCGATGTACTTTTAACAACCAGAGTGGGTCGCTTTACATTCAGCTACTTTCTGACTTGGAATCTATCGTGTGGAGTGAACAACAAAAATCTTCCCAGGCAGCCCCACATAATCACGATCCTCGGGAACCTCTCCTATATAGACTTTCTTCACTTATGCAAAAAAGATGAAAGTTTGCGAGTCTTTGAAAGACGATTTCATGACGTATAAGAGACTTTCTTTGATGGGAAAAAAGTATCGATTCATATGATTACACAGGATGACGTGTTCAAACAGAAAACACTACAAAAGGATTCACGTTGATTTTACATCTTTTGAGGGAAGCTCGAGCAAATAAGCTCAATCAGAGACTAGTCATGAGTCATGTTGTGTGTATGGCTTTCCAAAAACAAAACTGACTGACAAAAACCTCCTCCTGTTAATCTCGACGGAGAAAAATGAGACTTCCAACAAACTCACCACAACCACTTCAATTCCAAAAAGGACTGGAATAACCAAGCTCATTCAAACAGCAAAGAAGACTTTGTTTTGCTGATCTAAGAAAATATCTTCACACTCAAAGAAGAAAGCTCAGAATGGGACTCTGTGGGATGTATGCCCGTTTTCTCTTCACAAACTACAAACGTCCTCAGATGTGGTCGGCCCCGCAGTCTCCGCACTCTTCTGTAATAAAGTTCTGAGGTAAGTCTTCTGCTTCCAGTTTCTCTCTAAACGAATTTCAAATAATTTCCATTCATTCCAATGAATCGCTCTTTACTCTAGTCACAAATTGATATGAATCGGTTATAAAAAGAAGAGGGTTTAATTTGGATTAAAATGACGGAAGAGTGAAAAGAGGGAAAGTATGTGAGTAATTTGTTCTCAAACAAGTAGCTCATAATATGAAAGGGACTCAAAGAATCTCTTTTACAATCTTGTCTAAGCCTTCCACAACAACCTACTTTCGACTTTCGAGGGTTCCTACGTTCTTCGAGACTGTGCACTGCAGTTGACACATTCTTTGATTAAAATATGAGAATACGCCTAGCAGGGAAATCGAGCACTTTGGGGCTAGCGAATAAAGAATCCTCTAAAAACTAACGACGCTCTTCTGTGTCTGTGTCTTTAGTCTAACAACTTAACACACAGCACGTTGATTTGTCGATAGTGACCACTATTTGTTGTTGTCTGTGTTCTGTCACTTTCAGCTCATCACGGTGTAATGGAAAGTTGTATTATGAGGGAATGATCAAGCATAAAAATCCAAGTTTCGTTGCGGAAAAGGGAGGCGAGAAAAATGGGCCAAACTTTCGCTTCCTTCATCCTTTGTGCGGAAGTGGAAGTAGGAAAGTCTTTCTTATCTTTCATTGATGAAGTACTTCATCTAAGGCATTCGGCCATATTGATAAAGTTCGGACTTAACCGAGTGGGTAATAAGGTGTTGCTAGATAGGATAGGAAGGCAAAAGTTTCAAGGACTTTTTCTCCTTTTTTTCCACGCTGGGATACACGGATGGATGGGACGATTCTTGATGATAGGGAGTTGTTGAAAGGTTCTGAGTCCTCTGGAAGAGGAAACCTGATTGAAAACTTTCTGTAGCTTGGGAATCACATGTTCTGAGCCTTTCGACATCTCTCGTAAATCTGGAAGAAAAGCAAAGATTGAGATATATGGACGTAGCTTCCTCAAAGTGTGATTTCTCAGAAGAAAATAACTACTTCAATTTTCTTTATCACGAAAGACAAGTCAAAACTCATAATTAGTTTCTTCAATTGTAATTGTTCTTTTGTTTCTTTGGAATTTCAACTTGACGAAGCAATCAGAGAAAAAGATGTGTTCACAAATTCTGTGAAGTTGAGGCTGACAGGCTTTTCTTCCACGAAACTTTTATGATGTTTGCTAACCTATATTTGCACGACAGTAATAAGAGTGTTATTTATTTAAACCTTTCAACCTACACACAATTCCACGCAATTTCTCATGTACATGAAAGGTCAAAAGAGTTCCAGCACATTCCAGAACATCCTGGAAATGTCAGATTTAATTAATTCCTGTTTTTAATTAATGTCTGATTCGTGAGGTCCGCGAATTTTTAGCTCATTAATTTTAATAATAAAAAAATTATATAGAAATGAAACGTATACCTTTCTCACACAAAAGTTGCATTCAGAAAACTCAATAAAAAATACGAAAGTGTATTGTACAAGTCTGAAAACTAATGAGTATATTTCCATTTCTATTCTACGATGAACAGCCAGGTCATACGTAGTATTTCCGTATACCTCACGTGTCATCTTCAGTTAAGTGTGTGTTATACAAGCTGCTCCAATTTTAATAGACTCAGTTTTCCTTTCTATCTTCGGCAAGCAGAAAAAATTGTCAATGGTGGAGTTCATGAAAGACTGTGGTTCCGTAGAAGTGAATGATATTCCAGATGGATGATTTGCATAAAAGGATGCACGCACCTAGTCAGGCAATTGTTAGCAGTTAGTATGTAGAACAGTAAAAGTGAGGATAGGATAAAAATTCTAGAAAAGGAAAAATTACTACGTAGGTGGTACACGAGAGAGAGAGAAAGAGAGAGAGAGAGCAATTTCGCAAAAAATGTAAATGCATGAGGAGAGAAAGCTGGAGGCAGTAGTGAGTATATTTCCTTTTATGTCGTTTTAAAAGACACAGGAAAGAAGACAGAATTCGGTTGGAATGAATTGATGACTTCTTGTCATTAGCGAAAAAGAACAAGACCTGCGAGTCATGTTCAGTAGTGAGTGATAAATCGTTCTTCCACAATCCTCTCCGTATTACTTGCTTCTTTCCTCCTCAAAACTCTTTTTGTTCTCGGAAAAAGGAGAATATTTCAATTATTTTCTGTCTCAGGTGAAATTACGCAGAATAGACGGCGACGAAGCTATCAAAATTAAGTGAGAGTAGGAGTAGGTAGGTGTATTGCCTATAGGGGCTTTTTAAAATGACATGTAGAGTAGAATGATCTCTCGGAGCTTTCTCCACTTCCTAGCAAATGCTTAACTCCTACCACGACACAGTAATGCTCTTAGAGAGATCCCCAGAGAAGAAATAAGTCTGACATGAGATATACAACAATGCAATGGTTTTAATGAATTCATACTTTGTTGGGAATCATAAATATTTGGTTTGTTTGTTCTGACTGTCTACTCTACAAAGTTGATCCTACAATCCTACCTTCCACATCCACCCACATAAACAGCAGCCCTACAACACAAATAGATACACAAAAGAAGAATAGGTCTTCACAATTTTTCCATTTAAAAGCTTACTTCACAATATCCCAGAATGAAAGAACATAAAACACGTTTTATTTCTTCATCCACCGCGTTGGAAAAAAAACTTTCAAAATAATTTCACTTGAATTCTCAAGTGCTCAGGGTAGACAATCGCCTGTGGAAATTAAGAAACACAAAAGATAACTCGTTTGTGCTCTTAGGATTCAAAGCACAGGATGGGAAGACACGGTATAAAATAAACTGTGTGTGTGTGTTCCCCTCAAAAACTCTCGTCCTTCTTCGTTGTGTGTGTGTTTTGTTCAGCCTCAATCTCATTAATATGTGAATGTTTTCTAAGCAATCCCATTAGGGACTTTCACTAGTTTTTATTCATTCATTCGAGATAAGAGCAGGCGAAGCAAAGTTGACTAGTTCAAGTTAATGTCCCTCATTCGATAGCAAGTCTTTTTGAAATCCCAATCCGCACTAGGCAAATGACGTTCTCCCCTTTCGATCCCGTTTTCTACCTTTCCTACTTTTCACATTTTCACGGAGTCACCTCATCTATAGTCTCCCTTTGTCTTTGGTCAGACAACTCAGATACCAAATATGTCTTCTACTGCGTGACCTTCTCCGTGTTCCCATTTCTTATTCTACTTCGTCGCGATCAAAAGATTAATAGATTTCCACCCATACCTCCTTCTGTCTTCCAACAGTTAATCCGTTAGTGTTAGTTTACAGCGTAAAAGTCAAATGGGTTGGAATGGGATGATCAACGTGATGTAAGACAGAGTGGAAAGTAATAAGAGAAATGGAGAGAGAAAGTTTAATGTTCAAGATGGGAAAATATCATTAGGTTAAAGAAGCACACATATTTATCTGACGTTCTCGTATTCCTTAAGTCACCTACTTGCTATAAATATAAACTCACTCTCACTCACCACCATATGGTTAAAGCCTTTGAACTGTCGGATTTGAATTACTCAAATAATAGTTACATTATCCTGATTGAATTTTGCTCTTCCCTCTTCCTCACTTTTTATCTCTAGGGTCGTTTTAAATAATCCTACACAACAAGATAATATTATGGATTATCATACAAAAGACTTGCATTTCTATAGAGTGAGTAGGGATTAACTAAAGGACATGAATTTGATAGGGCTTCTCGTTCAACTACTCAAATGTCATAATAATAATAATGACCCATCCGTCCTTTTTACCCTTCCCTCTTCTTGGAAACCAAACTTTCCTTTTCATTTCTTAACCCTGCTTTTCCCCAGACTCCCATTTCTCTGTCGTCCCCAGATGCAAATCTACCTCAAGGAAAGTCAGACAACACAACCAGCAGAGAGAGAGAGCGTCTAGATTGAAGCATTAACCATTTCGTGTAAAGAACTCAGAAAAGTATATTGTTAGAATGTAGAACCAAAGTAAAAGTTGCTTTAAAAAAGTTGCGAGCATCTCACTTTTTCACTCTAAAAGAAATCGAGTTGCTCCATTCAAAGCTGATCCTCTGGAGAAACCTACTTTCAGACAAAACTAATCTTCAGTGGAAAACAAAGTATGCCATAATTTAAAACTATGTTTGTAATCTTGCCTCGTTGAAGTAGCCAATCATTTAACAAAATGTTGTTGGATAAATCAAAGATATCTTGATTAGAGAAATTCATGTTCAAAACTAGTGAAAGCAAAACTGCTGACTTACTCTGGAATGGTTTTCATCGTCTGTACATAATATAGTTTTCGTTGTAGAAAAAAATAAATCCCATCCTTACATAGTTTTGCATGAGTAGGAGCGAAGTCTTGGCTACTGCCAAGTTTACTTGAATTGTAAGCTTTCCTTTGGAAGTAAGTTTAACCGAGAAACACACAATGAAAGTACCACCAAATAGAAAGTGAGCGATATCTCTCTATATGACAGAATTCCTTTTATTTCCTCGTGTAAACCTTCTTCCATTCTATCTCCGCTGTCCTCATAGTGCGTTGGGGTGGTTTGATCTCCTTTCGTCGTTTCGTTTCGTCCCAGAGAGTAGTTTTGCAGTTTGCACAAAACTTTTTTAAGCTAAGCTTCCTCTCTCTCTCTCCTCTCCAGCACTATTACTCTTATCTCGCTAAATCTGTAAGTACAATGGGCCATGCAAATCTTCTCCATGATCTGATACACTAAAGAAAAAAACTTTATCTTCCCCTTCTACTTCTCAATCTCTTGATTCTCTCGACTAGGTGCACACACATGATTGTTCCTGTGTACGCTCACATTTGAATTGCATTAGAATACTTTCTCTCTCTCTCTCTCTCTCTCAACTTCCTCCCGAAAGTTCACCTTTATTCAAACTTCAAACTTGTTTATTCTTCCCACTTGAAATGTTTATTTGAAACGAGAAAAGAGTCAAGTTGGATTTATTTTCAAATGGTACTTTTAATCTTGAGTTCTTCACGGGAGACGTGTGTGGAGTAAAATGCCGAGAAAGATATCTGCATGTTGGACTTGTGACTCGAGGATGTGGTCGTGGTGTAGAGTGTAGTGGTGGTGGTATCCATACACGTGTGTATGTCTAGTCTGTGTCCTGTGTGTCGTATGCAAGGCGTGTGTTTCCCAGCCTTTTTAGTTCAATCAAATAGGCTTCGTTGGTTCGTACCTAAAAGTAGGTTGTGTAAGTAAGTGTGTGTTTGAGTCCCAGTTAGACTTGCGATGATGATACTATATCTTTCGACTCAATTGTGCTAGAAGGGAGAAATGAATGTGGGTGAGAGGTAAAGTAGGCCTTCTTCCTGTTTGAGATCGGTGCAAGCAGATAAGCGGAAAGCAAGGCGAATGGAAGTGCGAGTGCATAGTTAAAACGGACATGAGGTTGAGTCGTGAAGAATGGGGGAATCTCGTCGAACAACTTCTTTCATTCTTGGGGTCGATTCCAACACGATAAGAAGAAAGTTCGATCCCAAATGTGGTACGCAAATAAAGTTGCTTTCCCCAAGGTATCCCTCTCTCCCTTTTCATCCCAACTTTTCTTGCATTTAAATGCGAATTAGTTTCTAGAACTGTTTTTCAAAGAAAGGCACATTTAACATTTGATTTCTCTTTGATATCATATTCTTTGGTGGGATGCACCATCCTTCAAGTTGGCAGAATTCTTGATTGTATAATTGCAAACAATAATTCACAGTGAAAGTTTTAAAGATAGCCATGCCGTATGGACTAATATTTATTTTCCAGGAGAGAATTCGTAACTCTTTGGAACCTGCTTTCTATACAAATAATTTGACAATCTTGGATTGATGTAAATGGCATTGAAGGGTCTTGGTCTCATACGTTCAAATGTTTATTACGTGTTCCTTTAATAAAGAACCCGGCCATGTGTGCGGGCATTAAAAGCTCGGGTTTCCGGTAGTCGGTAGGTGAAATGTTGACTGGACACCGAGAAACTTTCTCTCTCCGCATAAAAGAGAAAGTGTCAACGTCTCTGCGCGATGGGATGAGTAAAAACTTTTACTGTTATTAGATCATCACGGCTCTTTCCTTTTACACAGAGACTAGTAAACTAGAAAATGCTCTTACAACTACACACACACCATGCGTATCTTTTAACTTGTTTATCTTCAAACAGAATTTCTCCTAAAGTAATCTCGTTTTCGGTAGGTTTCCGCAAACCAACGTACAGAGCTACAACCCTCTGTGCGCAGGGATTCGAGTATATTTGTAAAATCCTTGAATACGAAACGAACGCATCTCGACGCTTGAATTCAAGTGAGCGCTGAATTTCATTTTACACATTGGCCTTCAAATAATATTATTTTACTGAGAAGTCTACGCTGTACGCTCAAGTTTCAAGTTTTGAGCACACAGCAGGAATTACAAAACCAGTTTTTAGCGATCAATGAGATATGCGGCTTATTTTGTATTCAGAGGATCTGAGGGAGCCCTTTCTGTAGTATTTATTTCAATGATGTGACACTGCAGATAAAATGATTGTGCAGAGGAGTACAAAGAGAGTGAGAGAGTAATCATATTACTTAGGAGCATTGAAAATAGAGAAAAGAAGGATTGAGATGATTTCGTGGGACAAAGAGACGACGAAAGTGTGAAATGAAAGCTGGAGACGAACATGGGAAATTTATTTTGACGTACCTTCTCACATCGCACTTTCTCCACACTCCACACTTCTCATATTCCTTCAACAAGGCTGTGTGAGGTTTTTTACTTGGCTCGGATAGTTGGAAAGGACAGGAAGCGGTTTGTTGAACTTTCCCTTTCTTTTTCTCCTTGGGAAGTGTTCCTGTCTTTCATCTTCTGAGGGAAAGAAAGACACGATTCCGAGCTTTGTCATTATTGTGTCCCACCATCAGCTCAGCTGAATGCGGCATGACGCTTACTTTGACACTTAACACGACTCCAAATACTTCAAGGATCAATCTATTTTTGCCGAAAGGTATTTTTGTAGCTCTCATTTTTCTTCTTATCGAGAATGGTTCTGGTTTGCACGAAATGCCAAAGTGTTATTCTCGTTCAGAAATACCAAGCTCATATTTTCAGTTTGCATTATTTAGTGTGTCATGAAGAAACCAAGTTGTTGCGTATGATTTAGCTGTATTCCCACTTCCCACCCATTTGATAATCATTTGGTTGCGTAAGTTTACTCCAAAAGGAAATGATTTCTGTCTCATGAATTGTAAATTGTAAATCGTAAACGAACTGTACAACAACCTGCAGGTGGAGCTTGTAAATAATAATTGGGTACCTTCTCTACATTGGGGCTTTGATATGATTTAAAGAGCAGTGCTCGTGAATACATGAAAGGAACAGAGAGCGTTGCCCGATGCTCGCTAGTGGATACTCACCATTTCTACTGTTGAGGATGTCTGAAATGATCAACTCATTGCATTTGGTTGTATAGGAAATAATATCACGAGATGTGTATGAAATTTACGAGGTCTCCATTATTGGATGTTACGTAAAACTGGAATATCCCTGAGGACTCTACTCAAATAGAGAGTTGTGTATGAAAGTGGTGTGTGGAAAGACGCTGTGTGTCGTAAGTTAGCGTTATTATCTTCGGGCACAGTTGCACCCAAGCGTTTTGACAAACTGTGGAGGAATAGGAAAGAGGAAGCTGAGTTCATAAGTTGCGTACACATTCCGCAGTTGCTTCCGAGGAGGGACTAAAGGGTCGTAATAACTGTTGGCCCCACTCTTCATTTCATGATCTTTCCTTGTCTTTTCCAGCTTTATGGCCAATTTCGTCTCCCAAGCGGCTCCCAAGCAGAGGAGAGAAGATTTGCTGCGATGCTGCTGCTCCAGGACTTTCGCAAAGAACTCCAAAACTTCATCCACCCCAAGTGGGACTTACACTTCCACCACAAATAAATAGTCTCACTCACCACCACCGATCTCACGAGAAGACGAAGAAACAGAGACGCCCAAGAAGTACGGACACATCGCGGAGGAGGAAAGCCCATGAGCGAAATGAATGAACCACGACGCGATGATAATAAGTCACTCATAGTCTTAGTATCCCATTGCTCTACATTCGAAGAGCAAACATAACACACACACATCTAAAACATACACACACACACATACGAAGGAAGTACGAGACGGAAGGAAGAAACAACCCAGACACGCTTCTTCAATCCTCGCGAAAACCATTTTATTTTCTACACGGAGAAATTTAAATTTACAACCACCACCGACTGTAGAATCTCCTTCTTCTGTAAGAAAAGGCAGCCACACCAACTTATTATAAGAATCTATAGAGAGAGAAGAGGTCTTTTCATAATATTTATTATTGGACACGTTAACCCAAATATACCAGAGGAGGGTAATAAAATCAAGTGAAATGGAAGTACTAAATCATTATGTAATTGATGTTTACAATTTATCACATAAAAATGGATGGAAGTGTGTTGTGCATGGCTGGAAAATAAATGAATTAAAGTATGAGAATGTAACTAAACGAATAAGTTTCCCTTGACATACTAAGACTTTCCCGAAAAGATTGCGTTGTTTCGTATATATAATATATTTAAAGAATCTTAAGCTTACTTATAATTTATAAAATGTAAAATGTAATGTACTGTAAGTTGTAAGTGTAGAGGAACACACAACCAGGGGAAAGTTTTGGAAAAGGAAATTTAAGAGAGAAAGCAATTTCACCAACACACTTAATAAAAATTGATCCGAGTAATCTTAATATAAGTATATTGTTGTACGATCATGTTAATATAATTGTTAAGTGTATACTCTTGTGTATATCTAATTAACTTTCCCCTCATCTCAGTGAATACTGTAAAACGTTGTTGTAAGTGATGAAACCCTTCGATTCTGAATCAAAATATGAAACTATTCTCTGACTTTACAGACACTGTGGAAAGTGTATTGGACAGGACTACTACTACCACTACTACTGCTGCTACTACTGCTATACTATAAACTTATTGAATAAAATATTATTACTTCTACTAAATGTACGATGAGTATCTCTACTGTTATTTAATAATATGATTGCTGTTATATTTTGGCCCGTATTTAAAATAACTAGAAGATGTGTCTAAGGAGAGAAAGTAGGTTGAATAAAAGCCAAAAGTGATGAGAAATACGATGATGATGATTGTAATCATTTCTGATAGAATAAGTGAAGTTTTAACGGGGATTGTTATCTCTCGCTTCTCATCTTCGCTCATCATCATCATTCGTTTCATTAGGGATGAAATCTATCCCACGACATTGCATCGGGATAAACGCCGGGGACCAGCTTAAGACTTAAGTAGCTCGGCTGACTCGACGTAAAACATTTTACAACTTTGTGCCTCGTACAGAAGAAGAAGAAGCTGAAGAGAATTCTCATAACGAGGAGTATAAAATAGGTAAGCACCTCGATGTACTCAAATGAGACAAGTTGAACTTAAGCTGGAAGGAAGTAGAACACCAAGTGAGAGAGGGAGAGAGAGACTGCCGACTGCTTTCACCAATTTCCCTAGAAATTACTTGATATCCTACGAAGGACATTTTGTATTCATTTAAATGCGGACTGGCTTGACGCATATATTAATATCGTCGAGTGCTCGTGTTCTTTATGTCCTCCATTTATATTAAACATGAGGAAAGGAAGGTAGTTAAGGCCTTCTCTCGTACCTTTTCCTTTTAATCCACAAAGATAAGTACTGTGGACTGCATGAAAAACTTTCACTTTCATCCCAAGCAAAAGGAACTTGAGACTTGAATGACGACCAACAAGCTCTTCAGGGCCAAAGGGTCTTCTTCATGCAATTTGAACCCTGCACTTTCATATATTTTCATTCCATTTTAATAACATCCCCCGTTCTGGTACTTGTTATCTTAACCTGCCACACGGACTGTAGTGGTTTTCCCTCATCTTTAATAATGTGGTTCTATTATGCAATGTTTTTCGGGGAGTCGGCCATTCTTATGATGTGCTATGAGTTGTCACATGACATTTCCAAGGGTAAGACGAAGCTGTGGTTTTCCATGGAATGTAAGTGGGTGTCGTATGTAAGCTACTTATAAGCCTATAACCACACGAGTGTGTATGTAGAGGCACAAGAGGACTGCACACAAAGTATGATAGATATACCTTCGTTGTCGATTATGTCCCATGTCGGCTCGGAAAAAAGTTTGGGAAAGGAACAACAAATAGGTTGCGGTAGGGAAAGTGGTCTGACCACCCCGAGCACTTGGGAAAGGAAAAACTAGAAGTTAATCGAATGCACTTTCACCTTACTTTCATCTTGTGTACGTACACGACTGAGGAGAAACTGCTGTCTTTTTTTCTGCGAAGAAGTAGGTTACCTTTGGTGAGGCCGTGTGCTGTGGGTATGCTTAATTGTATTCTTCTTGTTGCCCACCTGGTACGATAATCTTAAGTTGTATGCAAGATGGGCTCTCTCTTCGAAGGTGGTAGTGGTTTTGTTGGCATTTCATATCCATTTCTAACAAGCTTTCTTTTCCCGAAATAGAAGAGAGAGAGAGAGAAGAGAGAGAGAGAGAAGTCCTTCACGTCGCGGAGAAAGTGTGTATATAGACCTTCTTATCTTCCGGGAGACTGGAGAGTTGCTCCTGAGTGTATACAACTCAGAAATGCCTGAACAGTACGTACGCGTCTTTGTGGAAGAAGGAGGAAAAAGTTGTTGAGAATGAGAAAAAAGTCTCGTGAGAAAGACAACAACTGACGAGGACAAACACAATTATTACTTTCTCTCTCTCTCTCGCTTTCCCAATCCATATCTTAAAGCTATAAAATGTAGCAAGAGTATTCCTTTCTTCCGACGCTCTTTCCTGTTTGTTGGTTTTCCCGATTGATTCGTGGAAAATTGTTGAGGGACTTTCCAAGAACTTTCTGCTTTGTGAATGACCAAGCATGCATACATTAGGCTACGTAGGCAAATAGGTTGAGAAGAAGAAGAAGTAGACACGCAGTTTCTGTTTTGAACTCAAGAGAATTCAAAATGTTACAGAAAAGGATACATCTTCAAGAAAACATGAAAAGCACAAGATCGATCTTCGAAGAAAAAGATACGTGTATTAGACCATTCGACAGAATCTATTTATTCACTCGAATTACAAAATATGTAACTTAAATATTTTATTTTTAATCACGAACAGGCTTTGCGAGCTAGTCTAGACAAATAGCATTATTATTTTTACATTTTCACTCTTCTCAAATTCTTTCCGATTTCTGATTCCATTTAGGTATTATTTCCGTTCATCATAAGAATGATACAGACATAAATCCAAACTCACCTCCCAATCTACCTGCAAGTTCAAAATATAATCACACACTTATATGTGGATAGGACAAATTATGATACAAAAAATCAAGAATCACTTGAAAGGCGGCTGTTGAATGATTCCACTAAGAAACAAACTAATTCCTTTTGACTGGGACCAGTCAATTGGTAAATTCAGACCTGTGTCTGTTCAACTGTTCACTGTCTTGGAATACAAAAGGGCTTTCTGATTCAATTCTGAATGTTTTACAGGAAAATGGACAATTCTATTGAAACATTGAGTGGTAAAGTTATCGGATTAAAACTTCAAATTGTCTCTCATAAACTTTCTTCTCGGGCTCAGGATGTTGGGAAGTTAGAAACAAAGTATGATAATTTATTCCTACATTGTATAGTTTACTATACTATCACAAACCTTACGATGAAAAATGACTTGTAAAAAAGTTCAATTTACAGTTTTACCACTCAACATAAAGTACACCAAACTCTTAATAAATACAGCTTTTAAAACTCACTTAAAATTCTACGGCAAGTGATATAAGTTACGATACATGTAGTAAAATGTAAGGTCAGTTTACACAAGTATTTCTGCTGTCTACCATGTAAAGTTTCGTTAGGTGTCATCGATCAAAACTATTTTGAAAACGGAAGCCGTATTTGTGTTCATTTTGAGGGGTCTAAATAATTTGGTTTATTTTTTTGAGTCGCTTCTGCCGCTTTCGGACAAAGTTTATGTGAGTGTTTGAATGGAATGCCCAGGTGAGTTGAACGGGACGCGAGGTGAATTTTGATGAGGGAGAAAGATGTCTTCTTTTTTCGTGTGTCCCATTCCAATAGTGGAGATGGAGGATCTTCCCAGAATCCTTGATGAGTTCACTTAAGCATAGCTTAAGCTACGGGAGCATGCCATTGTGGAAACCGGGTTTCTTACTTCCAAACAGAAAAGAACAACTGGGGTACTCCGCCAGAGAAGGACATGATGACAACACCTGATCCGTAACCTGACTGGGTTTTCTTCCAGTAAAAGTTAAGTAACGGGAAAGAAGGAAAAATGTCACATTTAACGATCCAGGAAAGCGAGAAATGAGTTTTGTAACGACGGAGAGGAAATAGGTCGTCGTTCAGTCATGCCATGCTTTACTTTCTTTTCCTGGATTTTAAAAATAAGAACTTCTAACGATTTCTGGGATTTCTACTCTCATTTACCAGATACAATGTTGTTCTTATAATTTAAATAATATTTACCGTTTCGACTTCTGTGAACTCGTATATATTATATATGACCTCAGCGACTCTTAAAAGGCTATGCTTTTGTGGATAAGTTCAACAATGTTGCTTGTTTTAGAATTCTTGAATTCTCAATTCTGAGAAGCCACCTTTATAACATTTAAATGTAGAAGGTTTTATAATCAAGCTAAGACTGTCAATGTTAAAATCGACGAAAACCTTTACATCTCGTAAGAATAGTTATTTCATGTAATTTGTATGATTGTCTTGTTTTCAGGAAAATCCAGGAGGTAAACTGGATTCATAGAATTCTTGGAGCATATAATCAAGCGTATCCGTGCAGAGAAGTCGTCTTCTTCCTTTCTCTCTCTCTCTCTCTCTCTTTGAGAAAGGAAAAGCAATCAAATCATTGGGACATTTGTCTTATTACTAATCTCATTAATTTTACTTAATCTTGGTTCAAAAGTCAAGATAATCCTTTGAGTAATTTGAAGGATAAAAGGAGCTGCTGAACTGCATGAGTTCCACAATCCCTCGCATGTGATAAATAAATTGTTTCTTGACAATACAAAACACAAATCTTTAAAATCTAAATCTCCTGCATGGATGTCTCCTTAAACTAAACCACTCGTCTTCTCCGGGGGAGACACATTCCGCTTCTATACTTCTATCCCAATGAGTATCATTAAATCTAGAGATTTATTCCATTTCTACGTTAATCCTTAAAACTCAAAATGTCCTCCAAACCTACTTTCTACCCTTTGGGAGTTCACTAAACTGTAATGGTGACTATATTTGTTATGTAGACCAGTTGAGCACAAAGTCTGTGACAAAGTGAGGCAGGGCTTAAAGTTAATGAAAATATAATGGTTTTGTTACTGTTTCCCACTCTTTGTGTGTAGGTACCTCCAAGACATATTCCTATGAATTGTGTTGAATACATTATTTCTATTGTGCATGCATATTCTAAAATGGGCCTTAATTCGCGAGCAATATGGAATGCATGGAGGAATAATTTACGGCAATTGCTGAAACATTTAGAGTTCATAATGAAGAAACCAGTTAAGTAATAATATAATGCAAGAAACTTTTATCGCTAAAATTTAGATTTATGAGGAAAGAATTCAAGAAATGTATTAGCATACTTGGCGTCTATTTTTCCGGTGCTTAACTTAGAGGTTAAGGTTCTTGCTGACATTCTTTTACGCAGTTATTGCGATGCAGTGAAAGTAGCTCACCCAACCATTTCAAAACCGATCGTTTTTATTGAAGCTCGTAGGTGACATAGTGACATCCGTTTCCACTAGTACTTTCTCCATTCAACACGTACTTCGTTTGATGATGAGTATATGACCGTGCTAAACGGATTAAAGGGAGCCATAATAACTCACGTATTGAATGAGTGACATGACACGAAACACATGTAGATGTGTTTGTTAAAGGATTCATAAAACAAATTCCCTGGCAGGGGATATCTGTGGTGTTGACTGTGTAGAAGAGAAAGCTCGGGCAGTTAAGACCATCATTAGTGCCGGCAAATCATCAATGTTCACATTAACAGCCTTTGTAGAGGGGCTTAGAATCCAATAATCCTCTGCTCCATCGACATCAGAGGTAGAAGGACAACTCGTGGTGTGTGTGTGTGTATATCCTCAGAGGAGAGGAACTAATGGAATTCGTTTGAGATGTCATTTGGCCTTCCAATTCATCACTAGACAATCCCCATTTTATGTCCTGTCTCCATGAGTGGGATGACAATTACGAGATGAGTTATGATGGCGTCGGCTCAGAAGCAGGACCATATCATTACTGTCCCCATCATTGGTTTCTTCGCAAACACTCGATCCCTTTGGGGGACGTAGCTAAGTAGAGTAGCACGGAACGATTCGAGCGTTATTAGTTAACAGTAAAAGAACTCACGTCTTTCCTCTGCAGCAATAGATACTTCATTATTTATGATCATTATGAGAGGTATACGTGAGGAAGCGGCAAACGGAAGGAGAGAAAGTAAATGGTTAGTTGCACATTGTCTTCTCGCGTCTTCATAACATTGGACAACCGAGAGACGTGGACGAACTGTTTTTGACCAGAATTGAAATTAAGTCTCTTAATGAAGACAAAAGCTTCTCTCTCGCCGTCGTGCAAAGAGTGGAACAAAAGTTTGCTAAAGGAAGAAGACTAAAGTGTGCTTAATTAGACCTCCTTTCACTTGCCGTTATAATTCTTCTCACTCAGCTAACTCTTGTCTCTTGACGCAAGAAAGGTGAAAGGAACTGTTTCTCCAACTTCTTGCTCAAATTTTAACACATTACTCCAAATGAATTCTCTTCTTTGCTCTCACAGCAATAAATTCTGAAGGATTCAAACATTTAAACTAAATTGCAACACACTATATAGGAGTGTAGTCACATTGGCTGTTGACTCCAAAAACTGTTGTCGACTTCCGTGATTCACTGTTCTCCAGGCAGTCTCAGACACTCAATTAAGCTACTTCGGAGGAGAAAATTGAGAAATATAATGTAGGTAGATAGCAATTAGAATAAACTTAGCTATCACTTTAGATCCTATTGCAGTGCATACATCGTTTTCTTCCATATTAAGTCTTGTTGAAAGAAGCTAATAATTTCCTGCTACGATAATTTCTGCAGTCATTATAGTAATGTAAAATCAGAGCAAGTGTCCTTGAAAAACTCGCGTTTCATAGTAATTCAACCATTGTTGAGCAATATTAATTGATGGAGTGAAGTTGAAATGTGAATATTTCAATGCTGATTTACGTGTTATGTAAGCTTGTATATTTTTGTGTTCCACTTGTTAGCAAACAAGTAAGGACTACATGTAAAGTAGGTTATTAAAATATTGACTTCGTGACATTATTGAATTCAATGTTTACGTAGGATGGTTGGGATGGCAGAATTTGTGAGATTTGTTTCACTAATTGGCAGAACAAATAGTTACATAACCAACCAAAGTAGTTAATGTCAAGCAAACTGTTATCTTACTGTGCAATAATGTTTGTGGGACAAGACACTTTCTTTGGAAATAAATAAATATTAAGCTATAATATTGCAAGTATAGCATTTCCTCCCACACACAAGTGAGTAATGCAAACTCAGCTTTCTGATGCAAAAACTCATTGTAACCAAAGCGTGTGCTGACCAAACGAAGGGTCACTGGAGTGGAAATGAGGTTGTTGAAATTCATGAGGTGGTTTGAACAATCATCAGATTTCTGAATAAAACACGAACACGGAGCATGAAACGCTTTCTTTGTCAAGTGTGTTCACGAGGATATGTGAGACTTTCTCCAATCTTTTGGGTGAAAGCCAACGAAACAGCGAGAGCATTGGATGTCCGTCAGAAAAAGAGTGGATTCTAGTCAGTTCTAGTCAACCAACTTGACCTCTATATTAGCATATGTGTTCTATGTTAGCATTTGGTTTTATTCACGCACTTGAATTATAAGTCCCGTCAGAACTCAGAAAGCTGGACGAAGTGCAGAGAAGGGTGGAAGTGATGGGACTATCATCATCAGCTCATCATATTCCATTTTACAAGAGTAACCAACAAAATACGCCCTTATTTCATTGTGTAACTTATACTTTCTCCGCACTTGCTTAGTTCACTTCACACGAAGACTTCATGCTGAGAAGTGACTCGTGAATAATGCCCAATTTCTCCTAAATTGGTTTATTTCATAATTGATAAGTGAGCAATACATAACGAGATGTCGTAATCAAGATGATACAAGTTATGCAAGTATCAAATCACCAGCAGAAAGTATAAATAGTTTGTTTAGGAAAGACTGCGAACGATGTCAAACAGTCGAGCTGTCACCAATGAAAAACATTCAGTTAAAATTTCAAGTACAAATAGCCTCCCTCAATCGTTTGCGGTTGCTTGTTGAGTGACAGAAACCCTAGACTTTGCATTTTCGAATCCACACTTCAGAATTGAAATTGACTGACGCAGAATGAAGCTCACATAAGGTAGTAAGCAGTGGAAGTGGACTTGGTTGTGGCATTTTTTCGTATAATTGACACGAATCCCAACTCTGCTGGACATTGATTAGTAAGCCTGTTTAGAGAGATACCTTCAACCCGCAACTCGCTTTTAATTTATGCGGATAGGTTACTCGTGCATTCATCGAGTTTCATAGGAACTGATCAGAAAGGTATTATTATATGTACACAAGAGAGATTGGATCGCACAGTCATCATTATTCAATTCATTGTAACATTTATAACCATAACCTTGTGTTTGCGGATTGGATACAAATGAAACCGTTATTATGAAAAATCAAGTAGGTAAATACATCGTATTACAACAGATTGCACCTCCTCCCCCTATGTGTAAGTGTGTATTAAATATAAACCAATAGTGAGTTAATTTATAGATCCTCTTCAATAGATATTATGGCAATTGGCAATAATCTCTCCTATTCGGTGTATGTGCAGAAATTCCTGAATAGATTTGCAGTCCCTGTAAAAAATTGCAATTTGGAATGCTCAATGCCTTCCGTTGTCCAAGCCAAATGATTAGAGACAAAAAACGCCCCTTAAGAAATATTATTATTGCAATCGGACACAGGAATGTGGTGAATGATGAAAGGCACGTGTAGAAGGTAGACCAGCAGCAGCAGCTTCCTTAAAAAAGTTCTGTGTGTGTGTGCGTTGTAGGTGGCTAAAGTAAACTGCTTTTTGTGGAGGCTAAAAAAGAGTCCCTTGGTCTATTTTCTTTCAAGTTACACACACACAAATCAATGATGACCCTATGCCATATGGGTAGCCTATCTCATGGCTGTATGTCCTTGGGATAACCCTCACACAGCAGATGTCCACACGGGACTTTCTCCTGCATCCATTCCCCCTTTCACTCGGAGATTTAGAGAGCGAGAAGGACCAATCCGTTTTTTACTTTCTTGTACTACATGTCGTTAAAGGACAAAAACATTCTGCTCTCGAGCCATTTGAAATCAATAGATTCCTTTTAACAGAAATCACTTATCACCAGCTGACTAAAGGACTCTCTACACACTTCCCTGCTGCAGGACAGAGAGCCAGACTCCTATTTGGACCTACGATGTATTCATGTACTTCATTGCTTAGGTACTCATCGCCTTTTCATGTCGCCTCTGACTGCTCCTCTCTGACAATCGCATGAAAGTTGGAGCTGAACTTCCACATACATACCTACACACAACCCGAACCCGTACACTTTCCTTCCGCCGGTTAAGTAACAACACGACTTAAGTTCACTTACACAAGTGCTTTTCAATTGAGTCTAAGCTTTCTCTCTCACATTTTCAGCTTTCACTTTCTCCAGGTTAAATGGGTGGTCTTGACACAAGGCCAAATTAATTTTCTCCTAGATGAAATATTTAGGTATATTCTTTCATATTTCTTTCTAGGAAGGAACACTCTGTGTGTGCAGAGTGCAGAGTCAACATATCACACACAGTGTATTTATTTTCTCACGGAAGAAAGTTCTCAACAGTTTCAGGAAGTCATTAAGCAAATCCCTCGCAATGAGTTGCTTTTTGTTCTTTTCATTAGCTGACAGGGTTCACTAGACTCTCTAGCTGACTGGAACAAATAATAATTATCATAATGATTGCATGCCCTGACGCTTTTTTAAAGAGTTGTTAATTAGCATATGCCAACACTTGGGTTCACGCCAGATTTCTTTCTATTTCAAAGATCATTAATTACTTTTGGGTTTGGAGGGAGGTTTGTGCCAATTCCTCGTGGTTTCACATGGAGAACACGAGCCGCAGTTGCATCGCACGGGAGTTTTAGTTTTCCACGTTCCCCGTCACTTAAGTTTCCATGCAGCACTTTACAAGACTTGCAGACTTGCAGACTGTAGGCTAAATGCGTTCCTTACAATTTTCCAGGGAGTGTGTATTGCAATACGGTCGAGTGCCGAAATAATTTGAGCCTCGGACCCCTCTTGGCAGTTTGAGATACATTTACTTCTCCTCCCCAACTTTCTCCCATTCAACTTTTTATTTGTATAAATATGAGTGCCCGGCTCATGAAGTTTGAGTCAGCTAAAAGTCTTACTATGTGTGTGTGTGTGTATGTGTGTGGTGCCTACTTACGATGCATCTGAAGAGGAAAATATGCTTTCAGATTCGAATGAGGTTGTTTCAAAATTTATGAGTGAAAACATTAGCTTAAAGAGCTCCAAAATAATGAGCCATGAAATTTGAAATATGTGATCAGACTTGGGAAGTGGGAGCCAAAATCTCTTTTCAACACTGGCCACATAAGACACAAAGGTATCTAAATTGCCCTCAAGTCGCCGTCCATACATTTGCCACGGAGGAAAGCAGAAGAAACTCTCTTCTTCGTCTTCTTGTTTCTCTCCGTTCAACCGTATGTGGCCAACTTGGGCCAACTGGAAAGTGAGTGTGGTTGGTGTGTGGATAAATGTGTGTCGTCCCATTTATTCCCAATATTCCATTTGAATCCTTTTCTTCTCTCCACAAGAGTCCGATTTATCCATTTTTGCGCTTCCAGAATCCAGAATGAATGACCGTGGTCCATGAATGAGGAAGGAAATTGTGCCACACAGTTGATTGTGTAGACTGCTGAGCGTGGATTCTGGAGACAAGACTCCCCTCGTGAAATGAATCACATTTACATGCACACAGAAACCAAAGTGGTACTCGGAGGATGGAATATCGTCATCATTTTTCTTTCGAGGTGAAAGCCCGCAGCAGCCTTCATCCACATTTAACATTACGGCGCACTGCTGGACTTCCACACAATGCAGAAGACCACAAACAATTTGGGTTCATCCTTCTGCTTAAAGTTGTTGTTTTGAAATCTTATTTACCATCTCTCTCTCTCTCGTAACACTCCTCCAACCTGCTTGCACAAATAAACAAATTCACAGCAATGGGGAGGCAGGGTGGGAGTGGGAATTATCACCACCAGTTGACTTAAGTCCTTACACCGTATAATATATACCTCTCACATGTGTGTGTGTGTGTACTCACTCTTTCACTCGAGTTGTGGACATGCAAACGTCGATATAGAAAGCTATTCCATATCGGAAACATGTTGCGTTGTCATTGATGGCAGAAGAAAAAGCGGAAACGACTGGGGTGTAGTCGTAATGGTCCTCTTTCTCCTGGAGAAATTGACAGGAACAAGAGGAAGTAAAATGTTTGGCAATCCCAACATTTGCTTCTGCCAAGAGAATATAAATGGGTCTATTTTGGCCGTGAGAGAGCCGTTTAGGTGAACAGAAACCCCTTCAGAGTCTCTTCGTTCGCTCTGGCCTTTCTCCCCGCTACTTCTTGTCGTCCCTCAAAACTAAAAGCAAACCCTGATCTTCCAATGCTAAATTACCTTTCGGTCATGACGCATTTGTTCTCCAGAAGAGTCAGCTTGAAAGTTCGCACAAACCTGTGGTTAATCTCACCCGGTGAACGTACATTCACAGAGACCAGCTTTGAGGTTTGTTTTCCGTTCTCTTAAATCGAGGGACAGAATCTACAAAACCAAAACCACCAGTACCACCTTGTTTATAGGATCATCGTTTCTTCGAAAGGACGGAGAGATCAAATCTCCTCTACCTTTGGGCAAAGGAAGGAAATGAATACTTACAGCGGCTGAAAGAAAGCGGGGAAGTAGATGGGGACGAATCGAAAGTAAATATTTGGACTTCTCTTATGCATCTGATCTGATGTCCTTTTACCAAAACAACCTATACCCACATCTAACGACATGTTGTAAATTCTACGCTTCCTCACCTCCCGAATTCTGCTAATTGTGATTCACAGGCTCTCAGGTACATTAAATGGCGTGGGCGGAATGGGGAAAGCTGACTTTCACTCTGCTCAACTTCTGCCACAGCTATGTAATAAAGCCTTCGCAGAATATTTTAAGTTGCTTGTAGACTTAATAAACTAAATTAGAGCTGAAAGATGAAAGGAATTTCGATTCAAACACTCAAAGTCTTTATTAAAAACTCATTTTCCGCAAGAAGCAAACACAGATTAAAAATGGCAGCTACATAATAACCTTACTATAAGCTACATGCTACAAAAGGCTCCAAATGCGGGGACTGATGATTTCATCCACGAGTCCGTAGTACCTACTTAAAGGCGAGTATAAACGGATGAAAAGACACGGGAATCATTAGGAGGAGAGTACACAAGATTGTCTTAAATCTTAAAGAGCCCTTCAAAGAAATTAAAAGCAGTTGGTGCAGGGATCGTACGTGTGTGTAATAGCCTGTCACAGTTAAGGTACAAAATGGGTCTCATCTCTGTGTGCAGAATGGAGTGGCTTTCTCCGTTCAATTTTGCAGGCTTAAGGGAAGCCTTCGTATCCATCGGTATTATTGCCAAGTGGAGGATGACGATGATGGGAGCACTAACGATGACGATAACGATGAGAAGAATATCGCCCGAAGAAGCGACTAAGCCAAAAGCGGAAGGATAGTCGTCCAGCAGTTATGCTCCCTTCATGAAGCTCAACGCTGGAGGGAAAAAGTTCCTCCTCCGAAATGACTTTATGAAGAGCTCCTTCACTAACTTCACTCGCGACTTCAAATGGTCCATGAGACTTCTGCCGACACTTTCCCAACCCGGAATGACTTTTGAGTCTCAACTTTAAAGAAATTATCGTCACACCAAATCCTCGCTTTCATAAGTTTTCTCTTCGTGTGTGTGTGTGGTTTGGTTACTTCGGTCCGAAGGTGCCATCTCCCTAAGGGTTATGTTCACAGGGTTGGTTAACTCTCCCTTCCTATTACGTCCTTAATAATTCAACCCATTCCTCTTCTTACTAACTCTTCAAACTTAAACGCTCATCTTGGCTTATTCATACGTCAAATGGACATTTCCGCTTTACCTTTAACACGACACTCATATTGTGTAGTGTGCCATATTCCCATATACCCTGGAAATTGATCCTTCACCCCTTCCTGCTCTTCAACTGTCCTCCAATTCTTCAAACAACGACTGATACGCAGATATACAAAATGGCACGGCAAATAAAACGAAATAACGCGATATATTTCTTTATCTTCTTTGTGCCATAAAATTGAGAGCACACTCGCGTTCCATATAACGGAGAGTGGGGCTCTTAAGGAGAAAGTGAGGTTTCCCACTGAAACGAGAAGTGTGGTAGTAATAGCAAACAGGATATTAGAAACGGTTGGATGGGAGAAAGGGAGTGAATGGAAAGCACCCGTATGTATTGTATCTTCTTGTAGGAGACAAAATCGAATCTCGAATCATATTACACACTGCACTACATTTCTCTCTTATTGGAACAAGATTGGAGAAACTTGTTCCTCCACAAAGTAAAGTACCATAAGACAACGAGAGGTCTCCATCGAATCTACTACACACAGTGGGAAGGAGACTTCGAGGAGAAAGTGGAATCGGAAGGATACCTAATAACATTGGAAATGGAGACAGGAGAACCCTTCCATCTTTTATATTTGATTCGATTCGAAAGGACAAAGAGGGAAGTGTGTAGAATGATACTGACTATTCCTGACATCCTAATTTCAAGCTTCCTGTCACCCTCAACTCGAGACGACTTTCTTCATGCTCAAGTATTTCTCGCTACCCTGTTGAGCAACTCACACTAGAGGATCATTCCGAGAAATATTTGGACCTTAGTTACTCACCCACTCGTCTTGTTATGTTGTACAAATTTGGAGTAGAGTAGTTGGTGATACGAGAGAAATGATTTAAGGAATCAAGCATCTATGATTTTATTCCCTGTCCTTGTTCTCAATATGCCTCCTGAGTTCCAATTCAATCTGTGTGTCTGAGTGTCTGTGTCATGTGTGTGTGTGTGTGTGTGTGTATGGGTGAAGACAGCATGAGAAAAATCGGGAGACGGTGAATAATACTTATTTACTTGTGAAAGACGACAACACTAAGTCCGGGTCTTTTACAATTTTTTTTAGTCCGGAATCAACAAGAGAGACATGGAGGAAGGTCGTATAAAGAGGAAACCAATGAAGAAAGCAACACCCGGAGAAACCCGGATTGAATTTCAACGCGAGAAAGCAAAAAGAAAAGGATTCTTTCAAGTCTCACATACTTCTGCGTAACTTTTATCGCTCCCACAGTCGTCTCACTCGTGTCTATGCTTCACTTCCCTGTGAATTCATGAATTCATGAAGCATTGTCCGAATTCTCGACTCAAATCGTGACGGGAAAACAAACTGTGGATTGTATATTCGTATTCTTTAGAATGTGCTTGTTGTGTGTGAGCTCACTCGATCTCCTCGGTCCTTCATTTTCTGTCTGGCTGGACTCTAAAGTGAGTGAATACATAGGGAGGAGAGATGGGCGAACCAGGACTGGTTTTAATTTTACTCCTCTTTCGGATTCACTAACAATTAAGTACGTTTAATATGTAATTAGTTGTAGCTTAAGAGCAGAGTCGGAAGACTGGGAGTTAAGAGATAAAGAGAATAAACCCTTTCAGACTTCCATCCAGCCAGACAGAACTAATTGACGTGTAGGATTAAGTAACAATGATTGTTGGTACAATGGCAACATTATCACACACTCCTATCGTTCCCTCATCCTCTCCTCAGTTTCCTTCATTTTGTTTGAGTGAAGAAATCATTAAAAGAAACATCAAAGCTAGTGGAAAGAAAGAGAAGGAAGTGATGTTGTGATTTCAAAGAGAAAGGTGGTTGTGTTGTAGGATGTGAGCCAAAGTTCTGTTGCAAGTTGCAAATGTCGGGAGTGAAGTAGGCCAAAGGGAAAGGGACGAAGGCATCCCGTATCCTCTCGTGGTTCTTGGTTAAATGGAAATCGAGATCCTCTTTCGACACCAAACTCCATTTTCGAGTCTGGGTTAAATTAAATTGCATTGGCACTTTCTCGCTCTTCCAGTTAAACACTCTTTGTAGCGAGAGATGCATCGGGATTGACTTGCAAGTTTCACACTTCCTTTCTCTCCATCACTTTTTGCCTTAATGCAGTTTTATGCTTTTCAGGCAAAAAATTCTGGCAGATGCAGTAACACAAAGTAGGCCAGGAGAAGTGTTACAAAAGAAGGGTTACAGATTACGACTTTCGGCTTAGTTTCTTTTATAAAAATCCTTAGCAGGCTATCATCATGAGCTTCAAATAAATCTGAGTTAGACGTCCATTAAGAAACGAGTCCTGAAGGATTAAACGGGCATTAATAATGCAAAACTAGAGACATGCATAGTTAATCCGGACGGAATTATTCCGAGAGAATTACACAATTATACTTCCGTCCTACGCAAGCTTTCAGTGTTGTATATTTAATACCTTTGTAGTTTTGGGCTGTTGATTGTTTACAACAGTTTGACGGATGCAATTACGATTGAGAACATGATACTGTTTGTTTTCAACTTTTCACACATGCTGCTGTTATAGGGAAGTTTTTTTTGTTCACAACAAAGGTCAAGGCTTCATAACAGATTCTGTTTGGAATTAGCTTGAGATTGCGTCTAAGTTTATATAGTTCATGTTCATGGGACGAGGGACTTCGAAGATGAAAAGTTCCCGTTTGGAATTTCAAAAGAGTTGCTTCATGTTTGCACGAAGTTATCTCGAGGCTATGGCATCCTTTTTAGTGCGAAGACTTCCTCCTCGCAGAATCATTACGAGAATACCAAAATCCGGAAGGGAAAAAGAAGCACAACACGCTACCTCTGTTTTTCCGTAATGCCCTACATTTTGTACACTTTGGCTACAGTGTTATTTCGTGTTCTTGTGAAGTCACCTCAAGTACTTTAAGAAATGGGATTATGAAGCCTAGAAGATGTTTACTTGCCTTGTAATTGAGAACTGGTAGTAGGAGCGAATGACCAAGTACCTGACTCTCAAACGGGTAAAAAGGTTGAAGGGTATTTTTCATCATTGAAAGGGTCGGTGTGCATCAGTCAACGGGTAGCCTTGAAACTTCACATCTTTCATGGACCAAATTCTTGTGGTATGGTGGGTTGTTAGCTATGGCCTTGCAACGACAGAGGAACTCTACTAATGTGATCCGAATGTTTCAACGAGGTCCTTCCAGGTTCGTTTATTAGCTCAATAGGCCATCCAGATGAGATGCTTGTAGTAGTAGTAGTTCGCACTTGGCAGAGGTATAACAGTAATCGACCCAAATATAAATGAAGCCCAGTTATCGGAATGACATTAGTTAGTGTGAGTGGCAGACGGACGTGACTGACCATCGCAGTATAAAAGGGTGAAGCAGGATTAAATTATTTGCTCCTGCTACACGCGTTCGAATGAAGATTACCATTTAGTTGACTTCAAGCTCAAATACCCACTTAGCCTGTGTGTAGCAGGGAGAAAGTACTTGTAACATTTCTGGAGGTACACTCAGCAAACTCTCTCAACCGAAAGTGATTAAGACAGTGTGGAAATTATTAGAGTGCATTTGGAAGACTGAGCAACTTATCCTGACTTTTTTAGGACTTCTCCTCTCGACTCGTCATTATTAGTTCGCGTCTCAAGACTTCCAAGGTCTTGAGAGTCAAGCTCTGCCTCACTTCTTCGCTGGTTGTAAAATACCTAGAGAATCGAGCAAGTAATTGGAGATGATGGCAAGAATAGACACTCGACTACCCAGGGGATTCCTCGTCCTATCCTCTGCTCTTTTGATACTTTCATCGACTTTTGCAACCCCCATTTCCACTGGGTCTGTTGGGGAGCCGTCTTTGGATATCGATGGAAGTAGTAGTAAGTCCAACGTAGGTAATCTTACGTCGTCCATTCTTTCTGGAGATGAGGAGATGACTTCCGTGTCAAAAAGCAATCAAGCCTTAGACACAAGGCCATCAGAGAGCAAGAACATTTCTGAAGTATCTGGGCCACCAAGTCCCTCGTTGACGGAGTCTGTGGTCAACTCAGCTTCTGTAGAAAGTCCGTCATCATCATCGTCCTCTCTTGTTGGAGATGACCAGATTATTTCACCCTTGACGAAAGTGGTAAAAGCATAAGAAGACACTTTCATTTTGAGATAGTGTATATTCTTCCTAGCTGTGTATCGGTTTCCTCCATTTCGTTTTCGAAATTATTCCAGGAAGCCCTCGTGGAGAAAATAGAGGAGAAAGCTAAATGGAGTCTTGAGCCGTTGAAGAATGCTTTCCATGCTTTAGAAGTGAGTCTACCTTGCCTCATCATCTCCCATCATCGGATTCCTGCTGAGTGAATTTTAGATTTTAATAATCTTCTCTGACTTTCAGTGTAGCCTCGGATTCTGTGATCCCCAGACTTCCTCCCCAGCCCCGGTGACTTCAGGTTCAGAGAATTCCACAAAATCTCCGTTGCCGTCAGTACCCCAAGCGGAGTCAAGCAATAATCTGACATCGACACCAACGCCTACCTCTTCTCCACCCACTACCGCTACATCCGCTTCCACTCCCATTCTTCCAACGACATCCACTCCCACGACGACTTCATCGTCATCAGAGGCTCCCAAATAAACTTCCACAGAATCTTACTGCGTCATTCCTACAATAATTATAATTCTTTTATGTTCATGCTGTGCACTGTGCATACTTGACTATTGTTACGGGCTCAGACAACCCTGCAGGGCAGTTCCAAGACCCATTGACTGAAATAAACTTCCTTTTGCGTAATTAAAACATATAATTTAATCAGCAACACTTTTGCTTTGGAAGTTTGGAAATCCAGAAGGCTGCATATTTGCATGGAGTTGCCAGACTCAAGCTGGGAGTGGAACAAAGAAGACTTTCACTCGGAAGTGTCGGGAGTGTCGCAGTGCCCCTGTTTGGTTCTCGCGGGATCTCCGACAACTCACGTCAATGTGGGAATTCAGCACTCAACATTCAACACATCTCCGACTTCGTTCAATTCTTTGTCGCCTTACTTTGTTGTGACACAACGAATTTCGGTTGGCGAAATTTCTGACGTAGTAGATTAAGCTTATCAGATGGAGTCAGAAAACTCATCGGTACCTTTGAAACTGGAGGACGACGACGACTTGGAGGAAGGCGAGTTGACCTCGTCAGACGAAGATGATAATAATAACTCTAATGCCGCTGCTTCGCCCCCACATGTACGTGAGAATATGTGTATATATTTTGATTTTAATTATGATATCCCTGATTTCGAACTAGTTGTTGATTGTGCAACCGTGTTGTTTGTAGTTGGTGGAGGATTATGAGCTGATAGAGAGGCCTATACAGCGGCGAGCACGAGAAGCAAGGGAATCTGTGGAGTCGCGACCAATAGCCAGACCTTCAAGACCACCGCCACCGTTAGGAGCGACGACGTTTAAGCCACTGAAAGATGATGATAGTGACGAGGATGAGATTTGCGCTGGGAGGAGACAAGTTTTGCAGTCCTCTTCGGATGACGATGACAGTGACGATGGGTTGATTAGTGGGAAGCGGCGAAGATTCGTTCCTTCTCAGCCGACTGGAGGAGCGAAAAAGGCTCCTTGGCTCGAAAGTGCAGCTGGAACTTCATCTTGCATGGAGGAGTCTGCTGATCGTGAGATGAAGGATCATAACGAGGCCTTCAAAAGTCAAGCGGAGGCGTTTCAGCAGAAGAGAAAAGTGAATAATATTTGGGGTCAGTTGCTGCAGGACGAAATGGTGTCAGATATTTTTGGAAAAGTCGGTGTACAAGAAGCCAGTAGGAAGACCATTAATGTAGAGAGGGGGCCTGAAACCTACTCGTTTCAGTTTAATTCCGATTTGAAGCAGAGGTTTGGAACGGTTAGATCAGATAGTAGTGACGTGTCTAGCGCAGGACTGACTGATAATGAGCTTCAAGTTATCAAGAACTTAGAGTTGAGTGCAAAGGCTGACAAAGGTAATCTTGGCGAGGAACAAGAGGGCGAAGGTTTTGATTTACGTAGGAAACTGGATTCGAACGCAAGAAAGCGGAAATATCAACCTAAGAAAAGCGTAAGTTGACAATGAAGGCTGTTTTCGGCGGAAACACAAATGTTAGTGTTGATTTTATTTTGTATTGCAGAAACAACGTCATCTTCATCATACCAAGATGAAAGTTTTTCGGCGACTGACGAAAATGAAACCTCATGTATTAGCTAAATATGTAGCTGGGAAGTTAGATGAACCCAAGCACTGTTTAGTTGGTAAGCTTTGCTGTTTTTTATTACTTTCTTAAAGCCTTTAAAGCCAAGGTATAAACTGAATGATTGATAGTAAAGTCCGCGTGTGATTACTTACAGAACGGTCTATTCACATTGTGGGGAAACAAAGGTGCGTGTCATTGTTTTTAAAGACCATGAAGATCTTAAGAAGAGGAGGTCTTTTGATAAAGGTATTTAATACAGTCAGAGTCAGAGTGTCTAACACTATATGCTATATGTTAATCTAATGGTAATGTAGTTCTTTTGACACAATGACGTCTTTTGCGATTTGTAGAACCAGCAGAGATACAGAACTCCTGGAGGTGTGTTCTTCTATTTACTGCGTGGCGATCCAAGAATTCCTTACAAATTAATAAATCGCGTCTTCGAAACGGAAAAAACTGCCAGCAAGAAGGATAAGAAAAAGAAACAAACCGAAAAGCGACTGAAGAATAAAGTTAAGTTAGAAACAATACAGAGTCAAGAAGGTGATAAGAACGTGGATGCAGATGCTGATGAATCATCGTCTGTGTCACAAAGTGAAGCAGGTTCATTAGATAATAAAATGGACGAAGATCAGCAGTCTGCTAAGGGGGATTCTCCGGAAGTTAATTCGGAAGCAGATGCCGATAGCGATGATTACTATGGACTTCGAATAGATGAGTCCGCGTTTACTCCTCAACAACCCAACCAGCCGCCATCAACATAAAATAAATATGATCTATTTGTATTTCAAATGACTGGAATGACTGAGTTGTAGAAATAGTTTGCACGAACTACGCAAAGGTGAACGATTAGTTTGTTATGCATACTTGCGTACTTGTTGGGAAAGTTATACTTGCAGAAAATAAATTGAAAGTAACTTATAAATCGGGAGTGATACATCCGCGTTCATGTTGAAGTTATTTACCTAATTATAGTATTAAATCTCACGCAGAATAGACAATCATCCTCTTGTGACCATATGTTTTCACGTCATATGACTGACTATATTTAGCAAAGAGATGACACGAGCAATTTAATTTGGAAGAATTTATTCTTCTACTTCTACTCAAGAACATTAATAAATTATTAGATAGAAAATTAAGATGCTATACAACAAAACTGGAATGTATACAAATACTCTTATTACAACCAATCTTCAGCTTAATAAAGAACCCAAACAGAATAATAAATAGGACACACGTACATAAAGCTGGCTAGAATCAATTATAATAAGTTCTCAACAACAGATGCGATAGGCCTTGTATTGCTGTTTTACATAACGATATTTTAGGAGATTACTTGACCTGCAACTTGCATCATTAACTTATCAACAGATAACAAAATACTGATTTATTGTCTTACAATATTGTTATCAAACTACTTATTTAGGTATAATTGATATCCAATTCCCGAACCATCATACTCATGAAAATATTTGAATAAGTGCTTTTTCGAAAGTAAGTTAAGTTGTAAGTACTTCTTAAAAAGAGTCTTGGCTCATTTGAATACCACTCTTTAAAATGAGAATGCTACAGTAAAGTTATTAAGTACATACTTTGGCTCACAAAATATCCGAAAATATTCACTCGATTTGTTACACCTTTGGTAATAATGTAAAGCAAGAAAAAAATAAAGGATACTATATACTGTATTCAATACCACTGTGCGAAAAACTGAATTCGTTGACAAAATGATGAAAACATTGGCAATTATACAACAAAAACTAAATTAATAATCTCTACTCAATTACTTCTACTAACTACTAGACAATAATTATGTTCGTGTCGTGTTGACTGACAAAAACTAGAGTACACAGGGCACAGTACACACAGGGTGTGGATGGAACGGTATCCGTTATGGAGGGAAAGAAATGCGGTGGGGTTTGCTGTGGATCACAAATTTCGAAACCTCCGGTGAAGTACTTGGCTTGCATATTGGAGCATAATCACACACCACACAATTGAACACATATCACAATCTAACAGATACGGCCTCAGACTCGGGTGCGGCTTCTTGGGGACTGACCATTGTGATTCTAGGGCTCTGCTTCGACAAACTGGGAATGACTGAAGCAGTCGATGCTCCAAAACTAGTCACACTGGATACGAGACTGGCCACGGTAGACCCAGGAGCGTGATTATTGTTACTCTTGGCCTTGAATTAGAGGAGAACAGGTAAGACAATCATTCTATCGTTTAAACTCAATTAGTCCAACTCACTCCACATCAAAATTCATTCGCAAAAGCAATAGACAATAGTACATTTAATAGCACAAGCACAAGCAGCAAAGATAAGCAACAAGAAGTTTGATTAGAGATTAGTACTTGAATGGTTTTGCATGCGCCTGGATAATGATAGGCTTTGAAATTATTAGACAGGCTTAACGTGGAGATAATTGACTCTATTATTGATTGGAGTTGAGTGAGGAGAAGCAGTAGGAGGGGTATTAGATGATGAGACCTTTCGCATAATTTTTCCAGATGTGATAAGAGGTCCGAAGCCTTCTTGGTGGGCAAATGCATAACTTGACCGTAAAGAACGTCTACTTCTTCTTGCTGAAGGGGTTCGAAACGCCTTCTGCTCTGGTCTTCTGTAAGTCAATATCAAAAGTTACTTCCAGAAACATATGGCAGCAAGAATAAATGGTGAATTTACTTGGCATAAGAAACTCGTTGCTTCAGTCTGACTCGATCTGATAATGTAGGATGAACATCATGGAAGTAAAATCTCCAGGCTAGCACAGGAATTATTAGTATCATGATGGCTAAAACTAGTGTAAACCAAAAGCTAGCTTCTTGTAATGCCTGCAAGGACGAAAAATATTTATCAGAATTCCATTTAAAGCAAATCATAGGCTGATATAATAAATAAGAATACATTACAAAGCACGTTATAATAAGTGTATCCCACCTTAGTTAATGACCCCAAGTATCGGCCTCGGATTGTAAAGTTGTAAATGTAATGAAGAATGAAATAAAATAACAAAGTTCCCCAGATTGCTATGTGGTTGAACACTGTCCAGTAGGAGGTATCAAGTGCAACCTATAAAATCATTCAATTTAGTTACACACACGGCTAGGGTGTATAAAATAATGCGAGTCTAATAACTTACCTGTGCGGTGACAACGACAACTAAAATAGTCGATACTACACTTCCGAACAACATGTGGTCTGAAAGACCCTGACCATCCCCAGATATCGCATTATGGTATGTGCCTGTAAAGAAATTATGCTGTCAATCAGGCCATTTTACACATTGAAATTATGCTGTAGTTTACCATAAGGTATCAAAAATATGACACAAGAAGTAGCGAATCCATGAACAGCCGATTTTAGAAATTCCTTCTTGTTGAACAGGAGATTAAGATGTCCCGGTGTATACAGCTTAGGATATCTTAAACTGTAGTCGTCGTTGCAGTCTTGGTCGAAGATACCAATGGAAAGGACAGGTAGAGATGTATAAAACAGGTTGTAGACAGATATAAACATGGGATCGAAAACGGTCTAAGGACAAAATAAATTTCACGTAATAATGTAAGTTATGCATATTGTTAATAGACCGGAAGTCCGGCATACTTACTTGGGCACTGAATCCACAGAAAAATGCATACCAAAAATGGGTAAGAGTAAATGCAAAATTTTTGTAGAAAAAATATCTCAGAAACTTGGACATCCGATGGTATGACCACCTGCCGTGGACTAAAAGTAGTCTTTCTAGGTATCTAAATTGTGCTATGGAGTAATCCGAAGCAAGAACGGCTTGTAACCCTTCCTGACCACTAATTCCCACTCCAATGTGTGCGGCTGTGAAACGAAATTATTTATAAGTCAGCAGCTCCTGTAAGAAAGCACAAATGCCTTGGAAAACATCACGGAATTACTTTTAATCATAGAAACATCGTTAGCTCCATCCCCTATGGCAAGAGTCACGGCTTTCTTATAGTTCTTTACTAGTTCAACAACGAGTGCTTTCTGTAATGGAGTAACACGACAGCAAATGACAGCTCGACCTAATTTAGTAAGAATTAATTAAATCCATGTAGCTGATCACCTGTATTACAATACAATAAACAACATACATTGCGATGCCAATTCCAAATAAAGCTGCTCCAGTTGAGGATGAAGAGCATGAACCAAGGAGTGTCCGTTAATTATCACAGCATAGCCACCACTTTCGGGTGCAGGATCATCACCAGGATGACCAAAATCTGAATCTCGAAATGTGACCATACTGACTTCATTAGTTTTGGCATTAGAATCAACAGGGGCACATGATCCTTTTTGGAGCGCATCCAGGGAACGTAAAAGTTGCCCTTTCACCTGAAACAGAATAAATTTACCTCAACCACTGGACCATTGGTTAGTTTGGCTTCATTGACTTACATCATCAAAAGAATATGCATCCACAATGAAGATATCATTCATCTCATCTGTCAACAGCTGGCATGAATATCCTATGTTGATAGCAGTTTCTGTAAGAAAAATCAATAGATTATTGAATTAGCCCGACGATAAGCATAAGCACCAAGAGCAAAGTGAGACGCAGCGACAACTTTTACCTTGCTTGTCGCCGGTCAGGACCCATACTTTAATTCCAGCAAGGGAAAGATTAGCAATAGCTTGGGGAACCCCATCTTGAAGTTTGTCTTCTATAGCAGTAGCCCCAACGAGCTTCATATCAGTCTCCATCTCCTCATATATTTCATCCAGCTTTTCATCTCTGTTTGTGATACTAACGGCTGCTTCATGGTGTCTCGCTTTCCAGTCTTCAAAATACTCTGGAGTCAACTCTCTGACTGCTAGTACAAGAGTGCGAAGTCCTTCGCCTGCGAATTTCTGTAATTTACACAGTAGATTCATTTTATTTACACAACTTTCTAGCTGGCTGTCTTCCAAGTAACCAGTAAGTATCCAACTTGAAAAACTTGTGGAAGCAATGCTGCACAACTCATCATTTAGTTTTACCAGCAAGTAGCTCTCACACTACAAACGAAATCATAAAAGAAAACATCCTGTGTCTAGATTGCTTCTTACATTCAGATGCTCCTGAGTCCTTGATCTTAACTCTTCACTTGATCTTCCTCTTTCCAGTCTCTCAAACACGACTGAATCGGCTCCTTTACACAGAAGCATTAGTTTGTCTCCTCGCTGAACAACAACAGACATCCTCTTTCGCACATTGTTGAAGTCCAAAATACAAAGCAGGTCATATACTTCTTCCTTTCCCATCACTGATATTGTAATACTGTCCGGGCTCCTCTCTTTAAAAACGAACTCGAAATTTCGGGCTGCTGACACAAGGGCATTTTCATCGGGGGATTGCGCTTGGTATTCCAATCTCCCTGAAAAAACATCGTGATAATTAAGGTTCATGAGCTTAAATATTATAAATATGACAGATAAACTTCGGTCAATAGCAGCTTAAGAAGTGAGACAGTGAGAGTGAAAGAGATCACAAACAATAAAAATCAGTCCACTCTCTGACACCCCCATGTATCTGACATCAACAGAACGGAAGTCAATGCACATGCATTCAAGATGGTGCGACAGAGGATTTCATGAATGAATGAAATAAGAAGGCAGACAGACAGGAAGAGAA
The DNA here is from genome assembly GCA_034696625.1 of Isotomurus palustris. Taxonomy (NCBI): domain Eukaryota; kingdom Metazoa; phylum Arthropoda; class Collembola; order Entomobryomorpha; family Isotomidae; genus Isotomurus; species Isotomurus palustris. The sequence goes on along the minus strand of JAQGAD010000078.1, from coordinate 13,254 downwards.
AGCAGTATACACATAAGCACACCAAGAGATCTATAGTGAAGGTCTTTTTCTCTTCACCACTATACTTACCAGTTCTGTCCTCAGCCATGACGGTGTGGCAGAGAGCCAAGTGTCTGAAGAATAAATGGACGTCAGGATTCCCTGAGAGGACTGCGTCGTACAGGGACTGGTCGTAAAATCGAAATTTCTCTTCGTAGTGTGGATTGCGGGTAAAATCCACAGGAGACAGAGTCTGAAATTTGCGAATTCATGCAATGTTATAAGACCTTTAAGCCAGCAATCTATCCAGAGCATGACTTCCAGCATACTCACTCTACATCCTTCGATTTTTGTTCTGTATCGCTAAATCGATTTAAGCTACAGTCCACATAGTGGCACACTAAACAAATATTTTATTATTAGTGTAAATTATTCACATCTAAGTAAACTCCATACAAACTAATGAGAACTTGATAAATATCTTCCAAATTAAATGTGGAAAAGCATACGTTTTTACTCATACTCTGAAGAGGGATATCTAAAGATGGTCTAGCATTCAACGGTTCTGATTCCGGGGTATCAACACGATCCGTTCCACAAAATAAAGAAGATCTCTGACGTTGGGAAGATGAGACATTTTGTTCGTGGCAGACATTTTCGACGAGATTTTCTTCTAGCATCTTCATTTCATGCAATGTTATAATGAGTGAGATTTAAATACAGAAGAATACGAAATTAAAATTAAACAGCCTTGTTATACAAAGGATAATACAAGAATTGAAATTCATCACAGCACAGTCAATAGTATTAAGAAAGAGAACAGGTAAAAACCAGTTGTTAGTGTAAACGAGACTCACGAGAAAACCCAACCAGCCTAGCGTCATGAATCCGTCTAAAGTATTATGATTAAATTACTTTAAAGAGCCCCAACTAGCAGTTTCATCTCATTCTATAGCGTCGACAATCCCATGTAAGCGTTACAGTAAGTCACAATTACACTTCTTCTAACATTATCTCAACATCACTCTAAAAAATAACAACAACCACACAGCAAATAATCATTAAGGGCAGAGTAGTAGAACTATAAAAATCTACATCTAGAAAAATGATAGCACAGTTATTACTAACAAAGAAAAGAAAATGGAAACATAGTGAAGGAAGAATATAAAGGACGAGAATTTACAAATGCTGAAGAAACATTCTTGCCAAAATAATATGAGAATTACCCCGTTCACTCACCTCAACATGTTCGATTACGTCTCCTGTCTGAGGATCGATAACTTCTCCGTAGCTTTTTCCCCCAATGGTACATTTATTAAATGTCATTATGTTCTGCGGTAACAGAAGCACGCGTCGTTACTAAGATTCCGCATGTTTAGCTTTCTCCATTAGTTAAAACTCTCACAGCTTAAACATACCTGTGTAAGAGTGCCAGTTTTATCCGAGAAAATATACTCTATCTGTCCAAGCTCTTCGTTCAATGTTGTTGTACGGGCTTTGGCTGGAGTTCCACTGGCCTCATGAAACATCTTCAAATCCCAGTTAATCAAGAAACTTTGCATCAGTCGAATTACCTCAACGCTACATCAAACACAATAGATCAGTTCATCAGTTAATTTCCAGCTTATTTCCAGCTCTTATTGTGATAACATTTGCTATATGCAAGACTTACCTAACGTAAAGAGATATGGGCACCACAGTGTTTAGAATGATGGCGTAAGAGAAGAAAACCAAGAGAGAAATAATAATAGCCCCTTCGGTGGGATCACTGGGGATTAGAGTATCCCATGGCAGAAAGGGACGGAAGTGTTGACCTATCATTGTTTCCCAAACCGCGCAGGCAATCGTACAAAACAGGCACATTGACAGAAGAAAGAACACGATCTGGGGATTGAAATTGAATTGTCAATTAATAAGTAATCTTCATTCATAATATTTCTTAACTAAAAAATAACTATTCTTTTTATTATTCGTTAGAATGTTTAGCTAACTAAGGAATGTCTTTGAATATAAGACTAATTAATGGATTCAAATTTAAACTAACAAATTAATACTTGTAGAACTATTACAAGCTTAATAAAGAAAACCAGTCGGTTAATTAATCATATTCATTGTCTTACCCCTAGGATGATAAAGTTGAGCAAGCGATCAATACTCGTTCGCTTAAATTTTGATTTTCCAGAGTTCTGCATCAATTTAGTATCACGACCAGCAAATAGCACAACGCCATAGCACCATTGGGTATTCCGCAGAATACATCCTCGGAGTAGCACCTTATCATTGTCTAATGGATATCTGTTTACCAACCAGAACAAACAGAAGTGTCTATTTAACTCCCCGAATCAACCACACCACTTCGCATACTGTTATTTAAAGCGCTACTGTTTGCCTTCCAATTAGGAGGGCAGTATCAGTGAGAACAAAATCCTAGAATATACTTACTTTTTCCCTTTCCAGTCTAGCGTTCCTTCAAACTTGTTTAAATGATTATTCGGAGGTTCACATGTAATTTCTCCGTTGAAAGATCCCAATTTCTCGGGCTCCTGTCCCATATCTGCCGTTTCTGGTAAGCATTGCCTGCACTTGAGATTCGTCTCGCTAAAAATACAGTGAAGTAGGGCTTTCGCATAAACATCCCAATAATTGGTGGGTAAGTGGGATCCCACGTTTGCTTACCCATCTAATTCAGCAGTCTCAATATAACATAAACCATTAGGTTCCGAGGTAGAGAGCAGGAGGACATCAGCCGCCACAAATTGGTCGTTCTCCATCCGAATTACATCTCCTACTTGTACCTAAAACAGAGCACTAGCCTATAAGTATAATTTGATTCAGCTATTGAACGAATGCATTTAGGCACCCTTCTATATCTGCCCTACCCAAAGTCAATAGAACTTTTACTCATTTCCTGCATGACATTTAGCTCCAGAGAAATGTCAGGAATTCATTCACAATAATAAAAGAGAGCCAAGAGAAAGTAGGACGAGCAACATCCCATCATTCCCATCGCACGCAAAGCAACTACTAAAACCATTAATGGCTTCATCATTCTCTCCTGACTCCTTTCACTTCTAATTCCCAGCACTCTTATTGAACAAATCGAGAAACAAGATTGAGCTTTCTCTATTACGAAGCGATGCTTACAAAACAAGCACTTGAGAATTCTCTAACTAGGACGCTAGAAAATAAGAGAAGACAACGTAGATTGGACAAATTTACTCTTACCTTGTGCCACCTCTCTTCTTTCAAAAGGCCATTTCTCAGTACCAGAGATTTTCTATTGTTCACTTGGGAATCACTGATGTGTCTTTGCTAAATTACGTACCAACCAACCAATTTTACTTTCACTTTTAATCAAGACATCAAGGAAATTGACGTCACTGTTAGGTATCAGAATTTTACTCTTTGTCGCTTACCCAGTCATCATAAGCATCTTTTGCTGCTGTCAAAGCCAAAACTAGAAATAAAGGCACCAGAGTGGTATAAGGTGTAAGAGACGTTATCACAGGGATCATCTGAAACGAATAGAATTCAAAAAGAGAAGGGAAGTCAGTATTGAAGAAACAAGAACTTAAGTCAAATTACTTCACGATACTATCAAATGAAACCAATGAATGAAATAATTTACCTGAAGCACCAGGAGACAAAGGAAATAAAAGTTTGCTAGCCTCTGAAACTGCTCGAACAAGTTCAATGGGAGAAATGTAACGATTGTATACTTGGTCGTTTTTATATAATTATTCTGCAAATCATTATAGTAAATTATAAGTCATTAGTTTGTAACTTTAGTAGCTGCATACTTACAGCCAAACTTCTACGAACAGTTAAAATTCAATGATAAAATTAAACTTACAGCGTATGAAAATTTCAGATTAAAGGCTGGGTCATTAGCTCGTATTCTCCTCTCCGTCTCTGCAAACATTGATAATTTAAATAGAATTACAAAATACTGTACGCATTAATAAGTGCAACTTATTCCAGATTTCAGCAATACATAAGGGTACTGCAGTGTCAAGTCAGACTGTTATCATTGTGCGCTTAGATAGGACCATTAACTTTATTTAACTTTCTACAACAAATATACACTATTGAGTTTTACACCAAATAATAACTAATTAATCTAGGTGGTATGAAAGTCGCAGTATGCTTTTGCAATAAATAAGACAACGAGTTTGTACCTTCACCTCCTCCATGTCCTCGGTAAGGGGGATCAAGTCCCAGTAAGCCATCAATTATTCTCCAATAAACTTTCGAAACTAGACCCACGACACTTTGTACACTTAAAGGAAGCATTGCAGTCAATCTCTGGGAAGGCCCAGCATACTCATACCTCCTACTGTTTGATCCAGTTGACCCAAGAGCACTACTTCCTTGGGCATAAGGCCTTGAACCTTTAACTCTTCCATCACTTGAACAGCAAGAACATAAACCACAACAACACGAGAACCGTCCAGAACTTCGCTGTGCTCTACCATTCCCATCCAAATCATCATCTTGAGGCACTCCTCCGGAAGAGGATAAGGCATCTTCATCTACTTCATCTATGTCTGGTTCCCGAATGATAACCTTTCCAGACTCAGAAGGAACAATTGTGCGAGACAAACCACTACTTCGTGACCCAGTTGATGAGCCAACACCGGATGCACTTTTAGACGGCTTCGAAACAGAAGCTGAGAAGGAAGCAGATGATGCAGCTTCATGTTTGGATGTACTTGGTCGCATTGATGCATTTGCAGATGAAGATACCTCATCAGGAGAAGAAATAAGCCCGAGACTTTCTCCATCTCGAATTTCAACTCTTTCAGTACTGGACGGATTCTCATGCGACTTTAAAATCTCTTCTAGGGTTGTCACTTTTGTTTTCAACTTGAAGATTTCGTCTACAGCAGGACCTGCAGAGGAAGCAGGAGTAGTTGTGTTTGTACTTGTTGTTCCCACAGTTGAAGACAACTGTTTTTTTCGAAATCCAACAGATCCGGTGCCCTTGACTAAAGGAAATCTTTGTGAAGACGACTTGGAAGCCGGTCCAGTTGGAAGTGGCGAGGATATAGAAGTGGAAGTAATAAGAATATTATCTGTGCCACCAGCAACTGAGGAGACAGGTTGATCTTCATCTTCTTCATTCGTTAGCATTTTCCTCTTTTTGAGCCCTCCTCTTTTACCAGGTGAGCTCAAGAAGCTTTTGACATGTTTGGCTCCTCCAGATCCGACAGTAATGCTGCTTCCGCCACTTAAATTTCCTCCTTTCCTCACAAGAAGCTTTGTTTTCACTCCAGGCACGGAAGAATCATTAGGATGATAGATACCTGCCCCAGGAGGTGGAAGTCTAGCACTGTTACTATCTCCTCCACTGCTGGAGCTGCTTCCAGGCTTGATTTGAAATACTTCAATAACGTCATTCTTTTTAGATGAAGATGACATCTTGAAGGACCAGCCCCTTCTCAAAATTTACAGTGGAAAAGCATCACGGAAACCCGTTAGTTATGAATATTCACCCGTACTCTTTTCATTCTTTCATTCTTGCCTGCTACAGTACAATTAAGCTGCACCGTCTTATTTGACATTATATTGATTCAGGTATACAATTATACAAAGCTCGATATTTTGGAGAAAGTGGAGAGGGATATATACTTATATATATATATAGTACGTCGGTTACGCAAAAATTCTGGTCAGCACAAGTTGGGGAATGTCTTGTTTAAAACAGAAGTCAAATGATATTATGCTAGTCATGTCCTGGCCCTGTCTTCCAACAAAATAGAAAGTACATGTGGCATATCTGCATTACTTTCTCCCTCCCTGATGACAGTGGTAATTAAATATAAATTATTTACGAATAGAGGCAGAACTTTCTCCACTCCTCCGATGCAACTACTAATGCCCCACATGATATTACAACAGACGAATCCAACATAAAGAATACTCTATACGGCAATATCCGACACAATATAATTCTTCAATACTCTCGTTTTCTTTCACAACAAATAGCACGCTACTGAAGAGGAGGAGACACTAGATATGAACAAGTAGATATACAATAGTCAACAGTTCCGCACTAACACAACAAGCCTCTTCTGTAATAATGCGGGTGTATAGTACTGCCACTCATAGCGGGATTGGATCTTTATTAAAATTGCATGTTTCCATGCTATAGACACTGTCACTATCTCCGGAGTATAAGAAAAGACGACTGTTGGTCAATGAAGACAAACCACGCTTCCCAAGTCCCAGTCAACTTTCTCCAAGAAAAAACTAATTCACGATGGAGAAATTCTATTTGAGGGAAATACACGACATTTCCATTCCATCGTATAGGCCAACTAGTCATATAATAAAAGCCACTCGGTCGATATGATGAACAACTGATGCCAAGGTGGTGGTAGGTGGTAATTCTTAATAAAAATTTCTATAAAGTCTTCATTGTTGGAGTTACTGCATTTTGCACACACCGGTCCCTCCTTTCACCAAAAGGTTTAGAGCCACTTCAAGCCCATCAAGGCAAATGGTTTAGTAACTGTAACCTTTTCTCCCATAAAACTGGGCCAAATGGGCTTTTCTCATGCCGAGTAGTAACTGAACTCTCGTCTTTAAAAAAATTAGGACACTGTCAGAGAAGGCAGACACTCCAACTCAAGTTTGCAAGCACCTGCTGAAGATATGATTTAAAAAGTACATTGCCTTCCACACAACCAGTATAGGCGCAGGAATATTCAACATTTTAGCTTGAAGATGCAGAAGCAGTCGGCAGGTCACAGAACAAACAAAAGTACATGATAATATTGATTTGCTATCCTCGGTTTTTTCCTGTCCATTAGGTGATTACTCACTCCGTCAGTCAGAAGCTAATAAATCACATCACGACTAATAATACTAACGATGATGATATTAAGTTGCTTTCTCTCACTTTCACCACAACTACACACTAGCACTACAACCGAATGAATGAAAGTGGAGACGAACACATCAAGTGTACGTAGTGTAGGTAGGAAGGAGAAAGAATGACTGAGGCGGACTATTACTCAGGATTTGCCAACGGACTAATAACATAGTCTGTGGGAAAAGTGAACAGCTCGCGAATTCCTCCTACAGACTATATTGTGTCGGTGCAGAGGACTTCCGAATTCATACAGAAGAATGCTTTTATGTGTTTGCTGATAATTTCATGCCGAGAACATATAGTGAAACATACACACTACGGCACCATATACAGCTGAACAGATGCCCGCAGAACCATGTGATGTGATCCATCCGAAAGTGAACCAGAAACACTGACAACGTACCTTTTCCCAACTGAACCTGTGCTAGTCCAACAAAATGCCATGCCATTTGCTGGTATATCAACTTTCTACCGAATATTCGGGTACAAGTGTACTCAGCTTTCTGTAAGTTCCCGTTGTACGCTGAACCCCACCGAAATTCTCCGAAAACAGATCATTCTCATCAGTGCTGGAACAAACACCAACTCTTTTTCCTGTCCAACCTCGTTACTTCCTTTCTTAAGCTTCCATTCATGATGAAGCTCTACCCCGAGCTACCCGCCTTCTTTGGAGCGTTCATGAACTGCAATATGATGTAATGTATCGACTGAGTGAGCAGTTCACAACTTATACAGCTTAGCAAAATCTGACACAAAGTTATTAACATTCATGTTTGTACCCTGAATGAAGTAACAAATGCATAACCGCAGAACTGCATAACTAACATGTAAACTGCAATTTCAAGTTCGGCATATAGTCTGGAAGGAAGCAACTGTAACGTGAATTAATAAGCAGGTGGTGTGATTATATTATAATTCTAGGCGTAGAGCAATTTTTTCGTGATAATAGTAATACACAATTAACTAGGTACTATTGAACACTCATATTCTAACTGCAATAAGTACATACAAATAAAGACATGATACATGATGTAGGAAAAATGCATCCATGTTTACGGACTGAATGTACGATGAAGTTATTAGTGTAAAATTAGAAACGATTTGCAGTATCCACAAAATTTTCGAAAAGTCACCAATTCCTCTACCGGATTCTTTCTAAATATCAGAACAAAGTTGCACAAGAGTTGAGAAGTTGAGATTATGTGCTCATAGAGGCTCTACATTACTTTCTCCTGCTTTCTCCATCAGATAAAGCCAAAAGTCTAGAAGGCACTGAATTTCTGTTGTGCATGTGGATGAAACATATTTCTCACATTGAGCTAGAGCAAGTATTGAGTAGTGTGTGTGTACCAGTTCGGGTTTGTGAGAATAACCCGATATGTCTCAGAAAATTGAGTTTTTGTAGATTTGCGTGACGAACTTTTTAGAACAGGTCGTGGAACAAAGAGGACTACGTTCTCCGTCACTTCAATCAATTTATGACTTCCTAGAAGTACTTAGGAAAGCTGTTGTTCGCTATTGGTGATGGTTATAATCTGATAACTATACAACAGAACAAACGCAAAAAATTGCCGAGAAGAGCTTACAATACACCTCGTGCATGAATTTTGGTTGTGCGTAAGTGATTGTAATCGTTACACTACTAGTTACACGCGAGAGAAATGCATGCTTTCTCGCATTTGTCTCTTTCTACCCCATTCCTTGTAGAACTGGGAATTCTGTGATACTGACAATCTATTCAATGAAAAATGCGTCGGATGTGGTTTTTTTTGTGAGCAATCAGAGTCTGTGACACGCAGTACCCATTTGCAACAAACCAATACTTAAAATTGTTTTATGCATAAAAGTCAGCAGAACTAGCAGGAGTATATTAAATAGTATAAGCTATAAGTTTTTTATATTACTGTAAAAAATAAAATAGTGACAACTCACCCCGGGCCCGATCATCTTTGCTCGAATAAAACTTGACCATTTTGGAAGAACGTAGCACCAACAGTTATTGCAAGTTGGAGGGATGATTAGATGTAAGGTACAGTACAGAAATTCCGGAAACTTGTTTTCACTTCCTTCATTCGATTTTGCTGTGGTGAGATAGGCCATAAGGACATTTCCAACTACACTCCAGAGCTCAATGTGCGCATTGAATTAGATTCCATCTCCTTCGATCTTTTTGCTTTCTCTTTCTGATACAAAAGGCTCACGATAAGTTGCAATGTGTACAGCTACTTGGATTGGATTGCCAGTCGCTTGTTCTTCAATTCTGATTGTCTCCTGGACTCTATTTTAAGTACTTCAACAATGGCTAACTCTATCCCACTACTATTTTCAGCCACGCAAAAAACTAGATTTCGCAATATATTGCGAATGATGTTCACAGCTTCGAAACGAATAGTTTAAGTAATTTCTAGTTTCTAGCCACTTATTGAGTCATCGAGGTTGAAGGTCGCGGATAATCTTCAATCAGGTACACGTACAAGGTTTTACTTCTTGGAAGACTTTAAGTAATCTACTTAATCAATGCTTTCCACCACCTCCTTCAGGGATCCAGTATAATTCAAGTTATGTCAACCTGAAAAAAAATTACAAATGTATTCATTATATACCGCTAGCAAGGTTACTCTTATCACTGGAGCGACTGGAGTATTTAATACACCGGGTGGTGTCAGTTTCTATATCATTTATGGCAAGCTGTTCGTTAATTATCCTGTCTTGCTATAATTCTCATAATTCATCTAATTATTATTATCTACTAATTTTATTGAACTCATCCAGACACCAGGACAGTTGTAATTGCATGCACTTTATGAAGACTTATTAAAAAGTTGATAATTATGTACATTTTTCACTAACTTACTTTGAAATGCTTTGCATATTTACTGACAGCTGAACAGGAGACAGTTAATATGAAATTCACGAGGATGTGATAATCCCGGAAGTTCTTCCTCACAGTTTTACAGCTTACAGTTCGAAACTATATATGATTTATGATACACTTAAGTACAATTTAAAATTTAACCAAATCGTTTGATTTCGTATTACACTAAACGTACTCCACATACTTCACACTCCTCCGGTAATCAATATATCATAACCGAGAATAAAAATTACGTACCACAATAATTTTCTTATTTAAGTACAAGATCAAACTCTCGGGACTTCTTGTATACTTCAATTGACTAAAAAACAATGCAAATATACAAACATACATTTGCAACCTGAAACAAATAAGCTGTCATAACTAATATTATATCACAAACTTATTTTTCATCTCGAGTAAAATCAATAGCTCAACAGATGAACAGTACTGTAACGTACAGATGATGTTAAAACAGAGAACTATGTTTCTTAACCACTTCCTTCTCGATGAAGTGATGAAACAACTGGGTCAAGATGAATAGATTCCTCCGCCGTTCTCCTCTCTACTGCAGACAGACGACGATCTAGTGATCTTGCAACTGGGTCAACCAATAAAAACCCACTAGTAACAGCATTTTCGGAAGGAATCCATCTTGCCATTTACAATATGATTATCATCTAGCACGAAAGAACTACAGCTTATTAGTTTTTATCGGAGACATAGGTACCAACCAACCACGCATTCATTCTTTCGAACAAATGAAGGGGCAAAAGAAAGAATCAATACTTCAAGTTGTAGTAGACCACACAGGGAAAACTTGGGCTTTCACTTCATAGTTACTTATTATTATGTTGTTTTTAAGCAAAAACTTTACGATTAAACTTCGAATTCCTACCGAAAAGAGCAAAAGATAGTTTATTATTTCATAATTACTCATTGCATTCGTATACTCGAATTAAAGCGTTTAAAAAAATTGTTGAAACCTACAAGAAGATTGTTACTATTTATGTACTATGTGCGGACTAGTTATATACAATGTGCAGAAAGACTTTAAGAAACATTAAGATCATTGCCCAATTTCTGCTCCTCTAAGAGTCACCTTATCACTGCTTAGCATACACGAATATTTTACCTCAGTTCACCTCATAGAATTACGAGTTCACCTGTAAGAAATTTCCCCGAAGTACAAGGTGAACCTAGACGCCTGAGTAAACTAAATATACGAAAGCCAAGGTACAATTCCTTTGTGTGTCATGTCATGTGTTATACGAAGACTAGTGCGATACAGAATCGTTAGCCTCGTTCTCTCCACCCACAAACGAAGCAATCTATTGTTGTAAATCTGTCTATTCTCCACTTTAGATATAGCATAAAGCATACACTATACACTATAGTTTGTTAAACACAACTACGACATATCAGGTTGATCAATATGTGCAGTTTTTGAGTCTGAAGGGGTTTGGACAACGGGAAACCTTCACACGAATGGAGAAAGTAGGTGACTGAACACATATATGACTCAGACCGAACATCACTTTATCGGATTTTGTATTCAAGGATTGTGTAGCAAAGCTACTCCAAGCCGAGAATTATAAAGCTATACTAGCAACTAGCAGTGTTAAAAATACATGCTACACCTAATATACGTACGGTACATACTGTCCAGAAAAAAAAGATAGTTGACAGTGCATGGAAATGAATAATGTACGCGGCACGTCTGATTCAAACTTTTTCCACAATGAAATATTTTCAATATTCTTAGTATACTTACTTCATGACAAAAATCATCTTAATTGATAAAGATACAGTGACAGCGCCAAATGTGTTGCGGAACACCAACTACTTCTATTTCACAACTTTCTTCACAAGCTAATTGTCTTCCGTGTGCAAAGAATAAATAAGTATTCATACTCAGAGCTTCCTGACTAGGAGTAGTGCTTAATTTATTTCCCACATCTAAGTCAGAACTTATAAAGCTGTTTGTCTATTCTTTGCCTTAAACAACGTGAAGGAGTTTGAAGAAAATACGATTGAATTCACCTATGTCATGCCCCACAAGACGCTGTTAGTTAGACAACAAGATTTAGTCGCATATAAAGTTGCAAACAACCTACTGCCACTGCTTGTAATTTCTTTAGGATGGGAAAAGAATCACTTTAACCTGTAACTCATGGCAAGTATCTCTTCCCATTATCTTCCGGTAAATGTAAAAAGGCAAATGCAAATATGCCAAGCGTGTTTTATCACGCGAACCTGTCGCAGTAGGTAAATGGACGAACTTATAAATTATTTCTCGTGCACGAGTTCTCAGCATATGAAGCAACGGGAGTATAAGCGTCAGGGAGAAAGTTTGTCCTACCGAAGGTTCGTTTGAGTCTTACGTCTTACATTCAGCAATATATAGTTTTTAGTGAAGTACAATACTAGGCCTCTCTGTCGATTTTAGGTTGGATATTTGGAATACACCATAGATGCCTAACTCGAAGAATTAATGGAACTCAAAGCTGCAAATAAAGAAGATAATTCAGTTCTTGAAAATAGTGATATTATCCTAGTTTTACCTTGTATCACGCAGGATAGGAGGATTGTAAGGTTGAAGACTTGAGGAGAAAGAATGAAGAAGCTCAAAGAGAAAATGAAGTGACAGTGACAGACATATTCCAAGTTAATTTATCTAGACTAATACCATACTTGGAGAATTTTAAATCCATGCATCAATCAATCTGTCTTTACTCGGCGTTGTTCATCTGATTTAGTGCACAATCAACCTCAAGACACTTAAGTCCTTAATGTAGTTGTACATGGCACTAATCCTCTACTCATACTGCAGACAGGTATTATCTACACTTTCTACAATTGAATATCGATTGATTCTTTTAAAAACACAAAAAGTAGAAATGAAAGACAACTCTTTCACTTATTTTCACACAGGTGCGTTTTTCAAAAGATGTGCACCACAGTACACTGTTGACTGTAATGAGGTATAAATAATGATGAGAAAATTAATCTAATTTATTGATGTGTAGGATAGCTCCACACTTCAAGCGTATGAGATTAAATTCATTTACAATTTTATCACATATAGCTAATTACAATGAATTTGTCTAAAAGCTACTCAATAAAAACTCCCATCACAACAACACTATAACATTTGTGTTTGCATTCATTCTGCTTACATTTTTAATGCATGACAGTGTTTAGTGGTGTACAGTGTAGTTTTGTAGTATAATGTAGTACAGTAGTTGAGTATATTTACACAATATTTTCAAAATTGCTTGTGCGTTCAAAAAATAGCATATCTATAACCTCAACCTCAAGTGCGTGAGATTAACTTGTATTTAATTGTAACCTTATACTTTATTGGAACCTTGTGCCCGAACTATGAGTGCCTTCAAGTTTACAAGCAACGTTTGGACGCTTTACTTAAGTGCTACAGTAGTGCGGTACAGTAGTACACCCACCTTATAAGGTATGGAGTATATGAGTCCCTAGATATGCTAATATATGAATAATTATAAGGTTATATATACGAATGTATCCG